>JAUZNK010069136.1:0-14184 GCA_035046665.1 Euphysa ruthae
TGCTTTGTTTTAATCTGTTTTTGTGTGTGATGTATAACGGGACCACAATGGAAATATTGTTGTGACAAACAATTTTTTTGCCTATCCTTGCCACCATTGGTTTTTATGTTAGTGTTCTTTTATTATATTTTTATTTTTTTATTTTTCTGTTGTCTTGTGATTTTCATAGCTAATGTATATTTGTTTGTGGCAGAATAAATACTTACTTACTTACTTACTTACTTAATTAATCTCAAAAGCACTAGCTCCAGCAGTGGGAGTACTAGGTTTCTCTCAGGTTTTACTTGTGTAGGTAGAGTAACTCCATTCACAATATGTGCAAAAGAAAGTTTGCAAGTTCTTTTTTCTTTGCAGCATCATTTTCCACAGATAAATCCTTACTACCGCAGTCCGGACAGCAACCAATACGACATATAATGACAGAAATTATAGCTGTGTTTGGGCTTGGTGTTGCACTTGGTCGACCACACTTGTATTTCTGTTTAATAAACGACTTGTTTGGTCCTGTTTTCCTTCTTTTTAAAGCCCGAGCTTTCATTATGTTTAATTAACTAATACAAGACAAAAATATTGGTGCCAATTTCATATAACTGCTTTAATTTAACTAAAAATTTTCACTAAAAAGCAGAAAATGGATTTAGTTTTCATATCTTTTACACGACGATTTGGAAACATATAGGTTTACTTTTACACGATACTGCTTTACAGTTTGATGTTGCACAAGAAGAAGCAAGGAGTAAATGTTAAAAACCCCCCAAGGTACATAAGTAATGGCGTTCAAAATTTTAGTTTTACTATAAATAAAATTCTGGTTAGGCTTGCTAAAATGGTTATAAAAATATTTCTTTTTACTAAAAAGTAATCACAGATTCGGAATCAAGGAGAAATTTCGGTTACAAATAAGCATATGAAAAAATTACATTATATTTTTAGATTTTCATGATTTTGATACTGTAAGACCACCTTAATTAAAGAATTATAAACTATTGAAGGTATGATAGCTTTACCATCAAATGAAATTAACCAACTGGAAACAACAATAATGGTTCAGATGAAAAAAAAAATTTTTGTTATATATTGTGATATTATTATTATGATATTAAGATAACACTCGTGTAAATATTTTGGAAACTATATGGCAAAGGGAATAGGAGCTTAAAGACATGCCTAAACTTTTACAACAAAACTAACACTAAACATCACACGCTGCATAGATTGTTCTAAAAGAAGAAGGGAAAGAATAGCAATCCAGACATTTCCCCATATTTTTTTCCCCTACAGTTCTCCTCAGAAAAACAAAATGCTGTATCTTCAAAATCATAACTTCTTGAAAACGGAATTCAGATTAAAAATGTAGAATAAAATTTATTCTAAGCAAGAAATTCAAAAAATTTGAGATTTTGATACTGTAAGACCACCTTAAATAATTATTACTTTTATCAGATTTGGTTTCATAATACTATCAATTTCAAACCATGTTCCCAAAAATATAAAATTTAATATTTTTTTTTAACAAAAAAGCGAATTATAATACAGTTTACTTAAAATTCATTAGCTATTTGTGTAAAAGGGTAGTACACTAATATTATTTTTAATGTTGTTAAATATTTTGGGGGCTCACAATGCAAAATCTTAAAAAAAAGAAAAAAAATATCAATCACTGGCCCGGTAACCGAGACAAGACGATCCAAAGATGAAAATCTGGCGGCAGGTTTTTTTCGGAAACTGTTGTTTCGGAAGTTTTTGCTGATAGTTTCTTATCACCGTATTTGCACTAAAAAAGTAAGCTTTTGCATCAATATTTCAAAAATTAAAACCATTTTTAGCTTCTTCTAACCAAAAAATCAATTTTAGGGCCAATTAGCAACACAAAGTTCTAAAAATATCTATTTATTATTATTGTATAGTTCTAGAGATACCATAGCAATAAACTCTCCATTGCCATTTACTGAGCCCTCTACTTCTTCATTTTTACCAGTAGAACCTTTTTTAAATTGATCTTATTATCTTTTTTTTTAACTTTACTAGTGTGGAACACTGTTTTTCCACTTTTTTTTATACGTGATAGTGATAGTTGTTATATTTAACGTGGGGAACCAACAAATTGCCAAGACAATATTTCCAGATAAGCCCACGTGGCGGGTCTTGGAGTACTTAGAACGCCTATTTGCGTCTACGAAATTCGCTCACCCAAACAACCTGACCAATTTGAGCTAGCGTTGCATTACGCAATGAGTTTTACTCAGAAACACAAACTTATTTAACATAGGTTAAAACGTTGTTAAACACAATAATTTTAAAATATTTGTAAATGCTAATATAATTCAACGAAAACATTACAAACAAAATTTACACGAACGGTTTTCTCCTTTCCATTCTTTAATTCGACGTTTAAAGATTTGCAAAGAATTTGAAGTTTTAATAAAATTTGGGAGTGTGTTCCAAATAAGACTGCCCTTAAACTGGAATGAGTTTGTTCCATAGGTGGTAGAAAGAGCGAGAGGAAGATTTAGCACAAAGGTAATTCTAAGGTTATACGGTACACATTCCATAAAGAAAATATCTTGAATTAGTTTCGGACTTATCTAGTTGATCGACTTATAAATAATAAATGTCTTGTGTGCGCACTGAAACTGTTGTCAATGATCAACAATTCATCAAGATCAAGAGCAAAGTTTCTATAGATTATTCCCTATTATGAACTCTCTCTATAAGATGCTTTTCCTTTTTAAAACAGAACATCCATATCAGAGGACAATAAGAAATAGAACATGGGCATAAGCTAGCAACCTTGCTTGAGATATTGATAAAAAGTTTCTCAGACGAATAATGGCACACAATTTCTGATTTGCCTTTTTGCAAATTCTAATAATATGATTAGAAAAAGAGTTTTTTATCAATTTTTACACCTAACAGTTCAACCTCTTTTTTGCAACAATCTTTTTACCGCAAATAAATGAAGATAAATTGGTCGTTAGGCTTTTTTCACCCAGTAACATCAGTTGGAATTTCGAAGAGTTAGCGACAAGGGAGTTTATAGAAAACCCAAGTGCATACACGGGTTAATTCAGCATTTAATTTGCTAATAAATAACTCAAAAGAGGTATCGCAGGCATATGTAGTGACATCATCAACAAAATTACATACTTCAGTTTCTTCAAGAAAAATGAAAAATTTATTTATAAAGATATGAAATAAAATAGGAATTAAGATTGACCCTTGAGGAAATCCATAAAGTAATTCTTCAAGCCACTGGCTATATGTAGAGCTTATTTTTACTCTCTGTTTACGTCCTTTCAGGTAACTCATCATCAAAAGTAAACTACGCTTTGTGAACCCATAGGCCTCAAGCTTATAATAGCTCTAAATTTATTAAATATAAAAATTAACCAGAATTTTGACAAAAAAGTGGAGGTTCTGGCTAGATTTGCGGCTCCAGCTCAGGTTAGGCTCATTTACCTGGAGTAAGGGTGATGGGTACGGAAAGATATGGACTGCGCTTAAATTTATCACTTCGCTAATTTTTCAATCAATGCTTTAAACATCTGATTTTTTTTTTGTTGGAATTTGTTTTAATAGATTTTTTTTTTTTGCTGCTTTGAAATCTGCAACAATCATTTTGGCCATACAGATTGGTTGATTCATCATCATTTTTTGCTGAGCGGTATGAATTGGTATTGTATTTTATTATATTGTATTTTTGACCCTATGTTTAATTAATCTTCGATTAGCTTTTATATTGATTTCAGCTTTTTTTAGGATGAAAGGCAATAGCCTCTGAGCCAGTGTAGGAGCATTCTTTGTTTGAATTAAACGGAGAGGAAAGCATACCTCCTAAATTAAGTTTTTAAGTCTCTGTAAATGTTTGCGAAGTTTATTTTTTATTTCTTCAGCAGTATTTTTGTCGATTTTCTTTTTCGTTTTCAAATAACATGCTCGAAAATATTTATCTGCATATTTTTCTACGCTTCTGCAACGCTGAAATTGAAAGGGCTGATTCCATTGCTTTCAATGAAAATAATTCATTGCAAAATATGATAGAAAGCTGCACCCTAATCTACTTGTAGTCTTTATTTTTCCTTAAATTATCCCAACAAATAAAAACACCCTTCAAAAGTATGCGTTTTACAATTCTCCAATCTTAAAATGCCAATGTGCTAGTGCAGTCCTTTAAACCTTTTTTTTTGTCTTTAAACGAAAACTAGGGAATTTTTTTTTTTAAATGTTTCCAATTAATATTTGACACTTTTTATTTTTACAATTTCATTTCTATATATAACTGGTTTTCAAAAAGAGATGAAAACGAATTCTTCGACATCATATGTAGTGTCCTACAAGGTTATATACTTCCTCCTTACATGTTTGTAACCTGGTTAGACCATGTGCTGAGGAAAGCAGCTGGTTCAAATAAGGAATTTGGATTTACCTTGCACATTGCCAAAAGTCCAAGACATCCAACTGAAAGAATAACCGATGCCGACGACCTCGCTACAATCTCTGACAATCTAACTGATACTGCCATACTTCTACATAAAATTGAGCATGCAGGCAGTGAGATTGGCCTATATGATAATGCCAAGCTGCTCCAATTAACATCATACTGGTTACAACATATTGGCTAATGAAAACATCAAACCCGTGGCAGGAATTCACATACTTAGGTAGCAACATTACATAAACTAAACGTGATTTAGAGATCGGATTAAGAAAAGCATGGATAGCTCTAAACAAGCTCGGTAAACTTTGGAAATCATCGCTACACACCAATATCAATAAAAGTTGAAAAAAGTCGCTCGTTGGTGCATGCACAAGAACGCTGAGAGCAATTCCTAATATATCCTGGAAAGAACACCCTAAAAAGAAATAACTTTACGGGAGTATACCTAAAATCAGTTAAAAAAAAATAGAAAATTGCGTTTTGCAAGACACTGTTACACAAGCAACAAAAAACTAGCACAAAATTTAATCCATTGACAGCCAATACATCGGAAAAGAATACCTGGTAAATCATACCGAACTTTTATTGACCAGCTAGCAGCAGATGGCATCGGTTGTAGCACAGAAGATTTACTAGCACTGATGAACAATAGAACAATTTGGAGGGATAGAATCGATAAATGCCTTAGTCCTCCAAATCATAGCTTATCTCTCCTTTCTTTTACTCACTCTATCCAAGAGTATCAAAGATTTACCTATTGAATGCGATGCATTTAGATTATTTTTTACATACAGTTATATCATTTCATTAATAATACTAACAAAATGTATAACTTTTATTTTAATTTTCATCTTCAAGTTTTAGCTAACGCTACTGCTCACACCCTTTTGTCACACATTCACATTCTAACGATTCATAAATAAAAACAACAAATTTCATTCCAGACAGGAACCGTATTCGCGATCACTAGTAATATCAAATGAATAATTTCTTCATCAACAAGCCATCGAAATTCACTGTACCTATCCTCAGCTATACAGGTTGTGGGAATCTAAATAGATGTGAAGCCAATATCTATATTCTTTTTACAATTTTCAAGTACATGGGAAAAGTCATTATTCATAACTTCTGCTTACAAAAGTGAACCTTCAGCTTTCAAGTTTCGTAGCACGACGGGTATTCGTGTGGAGGCTTCATGTCACATGTGCAACATTACGACAACTTCCAGCTATGTGACAATAATCTCGATATTTATCACCAAATATAAGAAGTTAAAGCTTTTCCATTAACATGAAGGGTATTTGCGTTTTAAAATTCTATCTGTTTTGAAGGTGATAACAGTATAAGTTTTCTGTTTTGTTTTTAACACCATTATTGATTGATTGTGTTATGAACATTTTTAATTCGGAAGAAGATCTGAATTATCTTATCATCGAATCAGGCAGTGGCTCAATTTAAAGCTCCCATTTGTGCTACGGCAACAATCGATAGCGAAAATTTTTTGTTTTATATATATATATATATTATATATATATACATATATATAGCAAAACTACTGAGACCTGAAGTGTCTATGATTTCAGGGTTATTTCCCGTATGTATATCAAATAAATTATTATTAGTCGGAGTGTTTAAAACATCATTTACAGTTTCTCTTTTTACACGGAAACCTTCATGTTTTCTCCTTAATTTGGTGGACTTTTTTTACTCGTGTTTTTAGCCTGAAACACTTATCTCTTTCCCTTGTTTACTACAATAGGTATTGTTGCCTCCCTTACTCAGTTTTTTTACGTTCAGCTAGCATGGGCAACTTAGGTACCAGATTACATAACATTTATACTGAAAAACTTGGGTAAAATAGCGCTGTACGGACCCTAAAGTTACTAAGAACGTTACCAAGGAATTATAAATTGGACTAATGTTCATAAAGTGGTCTATAAACAGCCTAAAAATATATATGTATGGATTTCCTCTTTTTCGAGAGGGATACAGCCTTAAACCGATATACTATCTTACATACATCTTGGCTTTTTTAAATCGATATGATTAATTCCGCTCAACACACACTCGCTACCATTGTGTTGAAATGTATCAATGTTTTGTAATGAAATTGTTTTGCAAGAATTGATGGAAAACCTAAAAATGGAAATTATAACGTATGTGAGAAAATTATAGCGTATGTGGGATAGTAGAATAAATAGCTATCGCTCTTAGTTTTATTTCCATGCGGTTAACACTTTTTGTAGTCAGATTGAAGTTGCAAAGTTTGCAGTTTATATAGTGGGTAAAAAATATAGAATCATCAATTAAATTATCGATAAATGAATGTACATTGATTCTTACGATTGAAGAGCGGATTTTTTGAGCGCTAGTTTCAAATTTGAGGTATTATGATATCCGTAAATAGGTGGATCATAGTCCTAGTTACTGTAAAGTGTTGAACATGCTGTTTCGTTTTACCATATATAAATCTATACATCTGCTCACCTACGTCATTTAAATTGAGGTCATCAATTAAAGTACTTTATGGTAAATTATGCATTTCTAATGAAAAATTTTGTCAATAGAAAATAAATTTGGAACGTAAAATGTATGAAACTTTTTGAAAGTAAATATCTACATAAAATTTCATGAAAAAATATCATAATGCAACTTGAATCAATATTAACATATTAGCTTTTTTTTTGGGACCGTATCTTCACTTTAAAATATACGCAAATCAAAACTTTCATGATGTCAAGGAAGTAATTTTATTGGTAACCCAAAAAAAGAACATTTAAAATGCAGCAAATAATTTAGTTCCTAAAACTCAACAAAATGAAGATAGGGCGACTAATAACATGGAACCATTTTATTACATAATAAATTAGTTGAAGAAATAGCTTTTTTGATAGAGGAACGTAGAAATAAAAACCTTATAATGAATAGCTTACTTAAGAAAAATTCCATTTTACACAAGTCTATTTATTAGCAATTGTAATCAAAACAAAAAAATAAACACCATCTCAAAATTACCCTTTCAACTACCTACAAAACCATCTAAAACCAAAAATAAAAACTTAAATCCTACACCACTAAACAAAAGATTTGATCCTCTAAGTGATTCTAACTCAAAAGAATATGAAGGTCATAACCATTATAATATAAACAACGAGACTAATAGTAAAAACATCAACAGTGTGGAAAAAGTTGTTTAATCGGTTAGGTTACTCTATGCTAACAAACATTAACAAAAGCGACACTCACAACAACTCACTGGCATAAGTAAAAATGTGGCCATTTAACTTTATCCAAAAGGTAAGACTGAGTGTTTAGTTGATCACATCGAACCTGCTTCTCGTAAATCACCAGATAGGTTCATAATTCATTTAGGCACGAATGACCCAAGTTCAACAAAATTTTTAGAAAAAATCGCAGATGATGGTGTTTCCCTTGCTGTTTCCATGTCACCTAATTACAAATCAGTTTTAATTTATGGTGTCGTCCCATGTGCTGATATATATAAGGGAAAGGGTACAGAATTGAACACTCACGTTTTAATAAATGCTGTTATAAATAAATGCTCTGAACGTAATATTGGCTATAATTCGCACGATGACATAGATTTTCCCAAATGCTATGGTCAATAAATTTTTATCTGTTATTAACAAAATTATATCAACACATTAAAAACCCTATTCTTTCTTACCTTAAAATAAGCTCCCTGAAGTATAAACTTGCTGGATTACCCGAGCTTGTTACACAGCATGCAAGACCTGGTTTAAATCACAGGAAAGTACATGGTAAAAAATTTTCTTCGAACATTCACATTCAGTTGAAACAGAGTTAAGTGACTGCCACCATCTAGTATACATTATGTTTATAAACAAATATTTTGATTTTAATTTATTCATTACAGAATTTAACTCGCATTTTTATAATTCAGATGTTCCTTTCGAAATTTGAAAATACAACTCCTTGAGATGTATCATTGTTTATCATTGTTTATTTTTAAGCAAATACAATAAAAATATGTCCAAACATATTGCTTTAAAAAATATGTACAAAAAAAGCATTAAAAATATGTACAAAAAAAAGCATTAAAAAATATGTACAAAAAAAGCATTAAAAAATATGTACAAAAAAAAAGCATTAAAAAATATGTACAAATGCATCAAAAAATATGTAAAATCAAATATTACTTCCCTACAAAAAACAATCCCTAATAATTCGAATGAACATTTATGAGAAAAATATTTAGAACATTATAATAAAAATTTCTTCTTTTATCAACTTTTTTAATAGCATTTAACAGTTTTACTGAGATGCAGTTTTTGATCAGATAAGTGAAAATTTAAATTAGTTGTGATTTCTTCAATTTTAATTTAAATTTTATGACCTCTGTTTTCTTTTGCATTAATTAATTTTTCTATCTAATTTGGTGTCATTAGCAAACAGTAGAAAATCACAATAACGAAGACATCTGTAAAATACATTTATGTAGATCAAAATAACAAGGTCCTAAAACTGAGTCTTGGGGCACTCAATATTTCATAGTTTTTCTTGATGATTTTGAGTTTTCTATCTTAGTCTATTGCTCAAATAAGACTAACCATTTATGACTCAGATTTCTTACTCCGTACCTAGGAAGTTTATTAAGAAGAATTTTATGATTGACAGTATCAAAAGATTTTTGGAGATCAATAAATACACTGCAAGTAAAATCACTTTTATCAAGAGCTTTTGAATTTTTTTATCATGTCAATGAGAGCATGGTTTATGGAGTGACCATTTCTAAAGCCAAACTGAAGATCATAGATGAGATTATTTATTTCTAAAAAAACATAAAGTCTATTCCTTACAACCATTTCAACAGTTTTACTAATATTTGATAAAGAGATTGGGCTGTGATTGGATACCAACGTTTTATCTCCTATTTTAAAAACTAGAATAACCTCACCTAGCTTCAAACTTGAAGGCAATATTCCATTAGAGAAAGACACATTAGGTTCAGAAAGTACTAATCTACATTTTTTGAGCAGAGCTGTAGGGAAGCTATTAAGACTTTTTTATTTTTCAAAGTTTTTATATAGTCTTAAACTTCTACAGTCACAGGATTTAGATTAAAAGTATTGTAAGCAAAGATTTTATCAAGATAATCCATTGTTAGTTTCAACAATGTTTTTATCGATAATTTCGGCTACAGAAGCAAAATAACTATTAAATTCTTCAGTTATTTCAATTTCATTAATTCTTTCTTTCGCGTCACTGAATATGGTCCGAAGTTTTTAGCTTTTGGATTAAAGTTATTTATGTCTATTTATCCCTTCCAAATTCTAATAGCATTTTTTTTATTTGCATAGAAATAGTTTTTATAGAACGAGTCTGCTTTTAAGGATGAGATAAGTGAGAAAATTTTTGTATGCTTTATATTCAGAAAAGATAATTTTTCTTGCATTACTTTTAGCAATCCAGAATTTATGATACAAAAGGTTTTTTATGTTAATGGACTTGAAGAGTCCATTAGTTATCCAAGGTTTCTTTTTAATAGACTTATGATTAGCACCATTTTTTTGAAGAAGCATGGATGTTAATTACCTCATTTACTTTCTCAGTAAATTTTTCTAATGAATCATCTGCGTCAGTGTCTTCAAATACACATAGCTTTCCACTTTATAGTGGACAGCTCAGTAATAAGCTTGACCTCGTCAAAAATTTTTTAATCTCTTATGTATAGATATTTGTTTTCAGTTGTATTATTGAAATCAGTTTCATTGACAATACTAAACTGGGTAAAAAGATCCGATATCAACAAGGTAAGTTACCTGCCACAATCTCCTCATCTGAGATCAAATTAGTGAAAATACTGTCAATAATAGTTTTAGAGTGTAATGTTATCCTAGTAAGAGAAATTATAGGTGGTTGAAAAAGACTAGCAAACATTTTATCAACGAAATCTGAAACCTGGTAGTCAGTTTCATATTTAAGAAGATTTATATTGAAATCACCCATTAATACCAAACTTTTATTTCTTTCTTTTCTTAATTTTTCTAATAAATCTTGCAGCTGAGTATTGTTAAATTCATCTACATAGATAAATTCCTCCTAGAACCATGTTTTTACCTTTTGATGAGATAAATTGAATAAAAAGAGACTCCAATTCACTAGTCTTATAAACAGACAAATCTTTTCTGCAGTTGTAAGTTAATTTTTCTGATAGATATATATATATATAATAATACTCCCCCTTTAGCAGATTCAGTTGATAGACTTTCTATGACAATTATTAACTTTTTCACAATAGAAGAATAGTAAAACTTGACATAAAAACAATATTGACATAAATATTATTAGCTAAATATTAAATAATATTAAATATATATATATATATATATATATATATATATTAAATATTATTTTATCAATAAAATGTTCACAAAACATTTAAAATATTTAAATTAAATAAAATGACTTTTAAACAAATAAATTTTTTTATTTTAGAATTGTTTTTATACAAATTTTTTCACTAAGTTTTTTTGTAGACGTTCTCTAGTAATTATAATGACGTTCCCTGATTAAAAACAATATTTTAAATTCCTTTTAACTCGAAAAAATATTTTGCCAGACCAAAATATTTGCTCAGAGTATTTTCAAAACTATATTTAGAGTTTTGATTCAAAAATACATCTTCAGGAATTTTTTCTGCTACTGACAAAAGTTTTCAAGCACCGATAACTAGGAATAAAATACATAAATAAAATTGAGCCAATAAAACCACTTTTCCATGAATATATTATGGAACATACATTAGGGACACCCGAATAAGTAAGAATCTGTTCATCTAATTTTGAAAAATAACGACAATTTGTTTTGTTTCATCATACCTTTAAAAGTAACAACACCAGTTAAGTTTAGCGCAATTTAGTTGATCTAATTAGAAGCCATAATTCAAAATTTTGTTTTGTTCTCTCCAATGAATAAAAATTAAAAACTGAAAGCATCGAGAAATTGAAGAGGAACCTAGTCCCAGGTTTGAAAATATCATTCGCAGTGAACATAGTCTTCTGTATACCTCGCGGGAATCTCATCACTCTAGAGAAATAAAACATTACATCAACAAAATTATATTATCAAAATTGCACACATTTTTAATAAGTACCAAAATTAAATCAAAAGTTTAAAATAATTTCCCCTAAAATTAAAGCTGATTCCTATTTACCAAAAACATTTTGCAGATTACAACAAATTTCCATAACACAAATACTATTGGAAAATTAAAGCAAATCGAAAGTTCGAAAGTCTGGTTGAAAAAAGCTTTGAAATCCCACGGCCTGGTTGTATATTTAAAAAATCCTCCTCTCTCAAAGGTTGGTTAAAAAGTGCAACAACTTTTTATGTCCAAAAGCCAAGTTTCAAATTAAAATATACTATCATGTCCGATAGCCTCGATAAAATATACTATCATGTCCGATAGCCTCGATAAAATATACTATCATGTCCGATAGCCTCGATAAAATATACTATCATGTCCGATAGCCTCGATAAAAAATCTAACTAAATTGAATTGAATATTGAATTGATATTAGATATTTCAGAGGAAATACAAAGACTACATCTTGTTCGCTGAATTAGAGGGCTGTAAAAATGTAGTTTGTTTGATGGGTGTTTGATGGGTGTTTCAAGCCATCTGATCATGGATACATGGTAATTCATAGGACTCGACTTCGCCGAGAGTAAAATTAATAAAAGAATAAATGAGAAAATATTAGCTGCTGCATGTACATGTCCTGCTTGTTCAAGCTGCTGCATGTACATGTCCTGCTTGTTCAAGCTGCTGAATGTACATGTCCTGTTTGTTCAAGCTGCTGCATGTACATGTCCTACTTGTTCAAGCTGCTGCATGTACATGTCCTGCTTGTTCAAACTGCTGCATGTACATGTCCTGCTTGTTCAAGCTGCTGCATGTACATGTTCTGCTTGTTCAAGCTGCTGCATGTACATGTCCTGCTTGTTCAAGCTGCTGCATGTACATGTCCTGCTTTACCCCTTAATGAATTTTTTCAAGATCAAAACAACATGTTTCAAGAATGTGGTCCCTCAAGGAATATTGTGTGAAGAATTCGATTTCGATCATGATGAAAATATCAGCCATAAAAATGACAATGGCTTTGAAATTTTCCAGCCTAAAGCACTTTCATTTAAAGAGTTTTATGATATAGGTCAAAGTAAAATGGAGCTTCTGTTAAGAAATAATTTTCAATTTTAGGTTAATTCTTTAGTAAACCTAGTTGTAAATATTCTTGAAATGAATGTTGTGAAAGCATCAAAACCAAGTAAGAAAGAACATTTTTAAGGCACACTAAAATAATAAAAATTTCCTCAAGAAGATCTTTTTTGTTTTAGGACCAGGTTTCTTTGAATATTTACGCTGGTATTTTGTACGATGCCTTATTGGATATTGAACTTTGCCAAAAACGCATTTTGATTTAAGGTATTTAAACACAAAAATCAGTGATTCAAGCTGTTTAACTGAGCTTAATTTCTATTCTAACTTTTAGATTGTAACATGATTAAAGTTATAATAAGGATCACACTGTGATAATTATGATCATACATTAAGGAAAATTCAAAATGATAAGAAGGATTCCAAGGCTCATTATAATTTTTAATGAAACGTCGGACTAATTGTCCGACGAGTTTCACTTATGATCGGACAGGTCTTTTCAGTGTCTTCGTGAGGCGTGCCCATATGTTATGTTATTAAAAATCAAAGTAATGTTTCTGCAAGGTTATTATTCACAGGGTGTATTTATAAGATTAAAATCATAATTATTTTTTTACTTATTGGCTACTCTCGGCTGCCTAATACAAGGAGGGGGGAAGACGCTTATTAAGTTTCGAAAAAATTTTTCTGCCAACCACCCTCCCCCACCCAACGCAAGGCTTTATTTTTTAAGTAAAATAAACGAACTTTTTTCCCACCCCCTCATATCCCCGTTTATGTATTTAGTTCCAACGTTTAAATAAAGATATTTAGTTTGATATTGAAATATGCCACTAACCATATAACTAACAGAGGCAAAACAATCAACCTCTTTTCAATAATTTTTAATAATCTTATTAAGATGATTTGAAAATTTTGAAATCGTGTCTGTACAAACTACAAACATAACATATTAATATAACTAACAGAAAAAAAAGCCTTTAAAAAATATCTTTATAAAGCATGTTTAATTATACTATTCACTTTCTAAGAACAGTTCAACCTCTTTTTCTGGTACAAGCTCCTCATCAGTGCTACTTTCGTCACTGAACGAACCAACTTTCCTTTTCTTGTCTTGCAGTATATAATTTCGCTTCTTTTGGTGTACCCAGTGATTCTTATCTAGAGCCCACTTCTCAACAGCAGGCATAACATCATAGTCATTTACAGAAGGACCATATTTAAGAATTCTCAGCAAATGTACTGCTCTGATGGTGGAAAGAGAACATCTGAAATCATTTTTCACGTATTTTAATGTGAACAACAATAGCTCAATTAAAATTAAAATATCCTTCCAATTTTGACAACACGGTGACGAAAATATTTTTCTGCAAATGCACAAGTATGAAATGGTAGAGATAGAAAGATATTCTTGTGCATATTCAAGCAACGAGTGTTATTGGTTAAGTACTTCTGCTACTGACACAGTTAATCCAGCAGCTCTCAGTGGTATTTCAAATCGCTGAAACAAGAAAGTGACATCTTCATCTGCAAACTCATTCTC
>JAUZNK010069147.1:0-30678 GCA_035046665.1 Euphysa ruthae
TATATAATTGGCGAGTTATTAACTTGACTTTAGTAAATAGATAAAAGAGTGAATACAGATAATGAAAATTTTCCACCGAATAACAATTTTTTAAGTAAATTTTTGCTTAAAGCTTTTTGCATTTAAAGCTTGATTAGGCCTGAACATTGACTCCTTTGCTTTACTGTTTATAGTATTTAATTTCACAGTGATAGGAAATAGAAAAAATTTTATGAAATATATTAAACCTATATACAATGGTCTAACCTTGTTAAACTATCTAATGTTTGAGTAAAATCAATAGACTGTTTCATGGCATGAATTGAATCGTACCTGTGTTTGCAGCTCATTGATAGAGCACTAGCTCACTATGCAGAAATAGTATGATTTCAACATAGTTAGTTAGTTATTCAAAAATTGATCACAAAGTTCTAGCAGCAGATATTTGCCTTCCTATCTCATTTATTTTCTACACAGTGGTCAAAGTGTTTTGTAGGTCTCACAAACCAGTTTACATGGCTAAGTTTAATTGTTAAATGCTATTTCAGGTAAGAAATATAAAGTGATGTCTATAGCACTAGGAAGACTTTCAGAAGAACGAAAAGCTTGGAGGAAAGATCATCCTTTTGTGAGTTTTGATTGGCATTATTCATATCACTAACACAGTATATACAGTATATACACAATATATACTTTTACTGTGTATTTTTTGTATTTTTGCTTTGGGTCCTGTTTACTTTTTGATAACCAATTTAGCACTTAATATTTAATGGAAATCTGAGAACAGTGTACGAGCTACTGTAGTTATTTATTAAATATAATTTATTATGGTGGGTTTGACTAAGAAATAAGGAAAATACCAGTTTGATGCATGTCATTGATAGTTCACTTAGCTAGAAGATGGCAGCATGTAGTCCCATGATAAAAGCACTCGGTTTCTATATTTTCCTAGGTAGGTGGACATTAGGGAGGGCAAACTTTTTCTAAACATTTCATCAAATGATTTGACCCATTTCCTACATATGCAAACATGTTAAGATTGTAGGCCTTATAGTAAACGCCAATTTTTTTCCTGAAGAGTTTGCTGCAAAAATAGACATTGATAAACGTTAATAATAATCAATTAATGATATTGGATATATATGATCGGACTCTTCAAAGATTAAAATTGCTATCAGAAGCCTGATAATTGTTGTTACTATTTTTGTTACTGAATATTTTTACAGGATAAGTTTATCAATATATTATTGCTTGCCATTAGCGGGTTAAATAAATTAGTAAATACAATGTAAAATAAAAATTTATAACTTATAGAAACAGGGTGTTGACTAGAAATTTCTAATTGAGGTCATTTTTTTGAAATACTACTCTAGAATAGCCTCAGATTGCTTTAAAATTGTATAGGTTTGGCATTTTTATAAACAATAAAACAACTTGTATATTAATAGTTAGATTCATTTTTTCATTCCCTCGTATTTTATTTATACCAATCTTGTTTATTACCGTAGAGAACTATAAGTTGTGTATAAAAGTTATTTTTATATGGAAGGTCTGGCATTGTTGTTAAGAATATCTTAAAGAATAAAGTTCTTACATGAAAATTTGGTTACAGTCTAATATTTTGTTAATAAAATCATATGACATAACCTCAATGTTCATACAAAGGTTTGCACTTCTATATAAACATCTATATAAAAATTAACGGATTAGCTGAATAATTTATATAGAGAAAGAAAACTTAAAATTTTTTGAACGAGTTCAACTCAACAGTTGTGTGATTTGGTTTTACTAGTGGTTTTGTGAGTTGGTCTTGTTTGACTGGTTTGCTTGTTACAGTTATAATGCAAAAGAAATTTCCAAAGCACAATAGACAAGAATTCAGAGGTAGTTCATTGATACCGGTTGATTAGATTGTCTTCAGTTTTTTTTCAATTGATTCTCAATAAAGACTTTAGAGACGTATGTAAACTGAAATGTATCAAATGTTTTAGTTTTAATATGGTGGGTTCACAGTCTCTCAGTAGAAATGTTCTGTTTTTTAAGTTCTTGACAACGGAGCCGAAGTATTAAGAGAATATGTAGACTTTTTTTGTTGATTAAGGTTTTGTTAATGTTTTTGTAGGGAGCGCATCTTTAATCGCTTTCCATAAGTTCTTTGGATTGTTTTTATTTCTCCTTGATAAATAAGGGACGGGGTATATAAGGATATATTTACATTTATTTATTCATTTTTTATTTAAAAAAAATTAAGCTGTTTTGATTTTTCATCAATCTATTAGCTATTCTTTAAGTAAAATATACACATTTAATTGCTTTAAAAATCCTTAAGTTTTCTAAAAACTTTCATTTGTTAAATTATATATCTACATTTTTTTTTTAGTGTTTCTGATTTTGTAAGGTTTTAAACAAGTTTTTAAAAAAAAATCTACATGATTTCAGATCTAAAAAAAAAAAAATTATTTTAGAGCGTCATGTCAACAAACAAATTGCTGTAATTTAAGTTTCGGTTTGAAATATTGTTTATTTTTAACCCAGACTGACCGATCGATATAAAATTATACAGAAAATTCTGCTGTATAAGCTGTAGACCAGCCACTTATAAGTTTACACTTTTGGTCTTAATTTCTTTTGTATTAAATTTTATAAATTCATTTAAAGCTCGTTGAATTTTAAAAAAAAAAAAAAAAAAAAAAAATCACCACCCTAACCATACCCACACACCATACGTCATCTTTAAAAAAAAAAAAATAAATAAATAAAGGTTTTTGGAAGAATTGAATACAGATAAATATGTGTTATTGAGATGTGCTATTGTTCCAGACATAGGTATAATAATAAAATGTAAAAAGCCATCAATATATAAAGGTTTGCGTAAGCATTGCAAGCTTGTTGGCAAGCCAAAGTTAAAAACTCTATATAGTAATTGTTGATAGAAGAAAACAGCTACAGAATTCAACAAAGAACACATTTTCTTATGCTACCAGTGATTAAGGTACAATAAGTTTTAGCTAAATGGAAATAAATTTTCTGTCAACAATATTGAAATTACTTTTGATTTAGGTTTGATCTATTGGAAGAATAGTTTATACACAAAAAAAGGTATAACGTATACATATAGTGAAATAAAAAATATTATTTTTAAAATTAATTTAAATTTATCTGACTGTTATTAAAACATCTGCCTTTGTTTTAATGACACGTGCTATTGATATCAGTTCATTTGCTTGAGACGTGTTTATAGATCTCCAAAAAGCTTTTGACACAGTCAATAAATTGTGATGTCGTTACTAGTATGTTGAAAAGACCGATCTCAAAAATGCATTGTTAAAAAATCGGTTTTAAGGTACAAGCTGTTGCTAGTTGCTATTACAGTATTCCCTATTACTTAAAAGTACTATGAAATATTGCAATTGCAATTAACAATAGCTTTTGCTTTAAAACAGTTCTTCTTGATTTCCCAACAATGCCTTTTGTAATTAGCCCTTTCAACATATTAGTCACGATATGCTTATAAAAATATTAAATCATTATGGCATATGAGTAACTGCTAATGATTGGTTCTCTTCATATCTTCGAAATCATAAACAGGTTGCTTCAATAAACGGTTTTGAATCTTCTCAAGTTTTTCAAGCATGGCGTCCCTCAAGGTTCTGTTCTGGGGTCTTTACTATTCTTTATCTAAATTAATGATCTTTCCCATTCTATAAAAAACTCTACGTTCATCACTTTGCTGACAATACTAATCTCTTATGCATAAGCAAATCATCTAAGGAATTGTTTAAAAAAAAATTAACATTGATCTGCATCTTTTATTTCATTGGCTAAATGGTAATCGCATTTTCTTATATACTGATAAAACTGAATTTATAATTTTGCGTCATCCTGATAAAAAAGTTAATTCTGAAATTGAAATTTGAATTAACGATAAAAGACTTTTCCTATCAAACTATATTAAGTATCTTGGAGTTCAAATATAAATATTTATAATTTAAATTTATAAATGAAAATCTTTCCTGGTGTCATCACATTAACGAAGCTAGCAAGAAACTTTCAAGAGCAAATAGCCTGATGTCTAAGATCCGATACTATGTATCACCTGGAACACTTAATTAATCTATTTTTTTTTATTTTCATCTCATCTTACTTACTGTGCTGTTATTTGGGGTCAAATAGGGAACTTTTGTGTTGGTATAAGCAGTCTATAGCATAATGCTATCAGAATCATTACCTTTTTGCCATTATTAAAGATCCAATATTTTCCTGATTTTTTATACTTTCAAAATTTTTTCTTTGTTTTTGATTATCTTTCAAAAAAATTTTCCATCTTCTTTTTCTAAATTCATCATTTATTCTAATGAAATTCATAACCACTTTACCAGAAATAGAGTCAGGTAAGCTACATTTATCAATTTTTAACACATCCAAATATGGCAAGTATTCCATTATAAATCAATGTATAACTGAATGGAACAAACTAATTCCCAATATTAGGGGTAAAGCATCAATAAAATCGTAACAATGATGTTCTTCTCTTTTATAGAAAATAGATAAATATAATCTTGTTTGAAATTTTTCTAACAGAATTTTTCCTATAGATAACCTGGTGTTTTTAACTTTTATTATTTTGTAATATTTTTCAATGGTTTGCGTCTCCTGTACCACCCTACCCTTGCACATTTATCTGGTCATGGTCTGGCATTGAAATTGCAGTTTCTAGACAATTTTTTTTCATATGTTATTTTCTATTATTATTTATTTAATATTTTTTTATTATTTCTTTTTTTTTTCTTTCTTTTTTGTTCTTTTAAGTTCTTAATAAATTTTTTGTTTAATCAACCTTGGTGCAACTCCTTTTTGCTTAATTTTACTTTAAAGTGGCCCCAGCTATAAAAATTGTTAATTAATTATTTAATATAAACAATATTATATTTTTTAATTGTATATTTAACATTTTTTTAATGTTAAATAAAAAAAAATTTTTCAAAATTAAATATTAAAACAATAGATGTTTGAGATCATTTAAATGTAATGTTTGTCATTCTTTTGTTTAATGTTTAAATAAAATTTTCTGTGGACAATATTTAAATTTATTTTGATTTGATTTTCATTCAGAACATATCATATATTGTCTTGATTGAATTACTTTCTACTGTTCAAATATTATTAAAAAAAATAGGCACAAATTTTCTGCGGAGTCAACGCAAAATTTGGCACAAATTTTTTTAGCTGAGTCAGCAAAAATAACTTCCTTGCTATAGAGATGAGCTCCAGCTTTCACAATAAACATATAACAATTTTTAAAAACCAGGCATTTCAACATCAACACCTGGCAAGGCCGTAAATATTGGTGATGGGTGGACATTTTTTCCAATTACAATTTCACATTTTTTGATATCAAAACCTTCTTAAGATATTTTAAAAGTTGGGGCAGAGCAAACATAATCTGAAAAAAAAAACGATATTTTCATTTTCCTCATTTTCAGAATCTGAAAAACCATAACAAATCTTCCCAGTTCAGATCAACATTGCTGTCTTCTGGTAAGGTTATTTCACCTTAATTTCCATTTAATTTGCATAAAGATAAAGTTGAAGCAATTGCGTTTTTTATCGGCCATTTTCTTCTAATGTTTTGAAACTATCTGAGTAGTCAAACCGTTTGTAAAGCTACAGAACTGCCAAACTTTTACGAAATAAAATTTTTTGGCGAGTTTAATAAAATTGGTCTCCAGTCCATTAGAGGTCCGTCACTGGAATATTTTTATTATATCAAAATCACATCTTGTCTGGGGAAGGTACTCAAAGGAATAATATCTAATCAGAATTTTTTAATTTGAACAGTAATTAGGAAATCGGTTTTTATTTTGATTTGGGAAGAGTCCATCTAACGTCCATTATTTGAGCTAGCTAACACCCTGCAATGATGTTAAAATATAAGATATGAGAAATATAAATGTATTTTTTTTCTGAAAACTTACTTGTCATCTATATTTTCTGTTCCATTGACAAATCGTAATTGTATGGCTCCTATATAATAAAATTGTTCCATGCATAACTTGATTTCAGTTTCAACAATTTAATGTTAACATTGTTATTTGTATATTTGGCGGATCTAGTACAAACAAAATATCTTCTTTTACACCTTGTTATAGTGTTATCTGAAAATATTGAGTATGTATGTCGCTTCTAAGAAATTAAATATGCTTGTCAGACTTCCTTGTGTAAATAGCTGTTTAGAAATGTTAGTTCAGCTGTTGAAAAATTTTTTAAAGTCAATGTTTCTTAGTCGATGTAGGTAAAATGTTATAATTAATTATATTTTGAACAGGGAATGGGGTGTGGAGAAACAAAATGTCTCAATTATCCTCAATTATTTTATTCACACAGACAAAACATGCACCTAAATGTTTAAGTGCTGATTTGAGACTACGAATTGAGACTTGAGACTAATGAATTTTAGCTTTGTAGTTAGTTTAATTTTATAAAATTTTATTTTAGGGATTTGTGGCAAAACCAATAAAAAACAGTGACGGAACACTTAATCTTACAAATTGGGAGTGCTGTAAGTTGTTTGATTTAGTTATAAGGGCAACATCGCTCACCTCACCATCCTGAATTTGTAACCTTACCATTCTTCACCTTCCTTAATGCCTTACTCATTATTACCTAAATAGGCAACGGTTATATAATTTTCAAATTTATAGTATATATATGCAAAATAATAAATTTTAGTTCTCATTTTGTATCAGAATAATTCCATAATATATGCATGTAAATGTGATTTGAATAATTTAAATAAAGCTATTTATAGATAGCGAATATTTTTTTACAAACACACATGGCTAGGAAAAATCATTATATAAAGGTTTGCAAATGCATGTCAAGCTTGTTGAGCAAGCCGAAGTTAAAAAAAACTATGTCCTAGCCAGGAATCGAACCCAGGACACAAGAATGGAAATCTTCTAATTTACCGCTACACCACCAATGCTGGTGGTGCATTGGTAAAACACAAGATTCCCATTTTTGTGTCCCGGGTTTGATTTCTGGATAGGGCATAGTTTTTTATCTTTTTTTTACAAAAATTATCGTAATTCCATATGATATATTTATATTTGTATCTGCAGAAGAAAACTGCAGCAGAATTCACAAAACAAGAATTTTTTTTTATGCTACCAATGATTAATATACAATAAAGCTGTAAACATTAATAAATTCTCTGCCGACAGCATTGAATTTAATTTTGATTTGGTTTTGATTTGGTAACTAACAACAGATACATCATCTCTATTGTTCTGATTGAATTATTCTCTATTGTTCAAATATTATTAATAAAGAAATGGCGAGGCAAGACAACATATAAAAATTAGGCACAAATTTTGCCTCAATTATCAGATCAGATATCGCCCTGAATTTTTCAACTGCAAAGCTCACTATGCTCACTTTTTTGCTTTCCCAGAAAGTGAAGGTGAAATTTAAGTAAACAATTAGATAAGAATAACAAAATATTTTTACTAAATAATGAATAGCGAGCTCATCGTACTTTCTGTTATCATAAAAAAAAAAATTTAAATACAATTAAATGCTTTATGCTGATCTTTTAATCAATAGACGATTTTACAATTGCCGTGAAATTTAAAACGCTCAATGCATTAAGTGATTGCATAGGTGCTAGAAAAATGAATCCAAAAGAACAGGAGATATTAAATATACAAATAAAGCAAGATCTTAAATTAGGACTTATGGAATGTGAGATAATGCTAGATAAATATCCAAACAACATAAGGGTTTTTTTCGTGTTTTAAAGCTTTATTGCTACCATTTGAAACTAGATAATTTTCTAAAACGTCATGCGTAATATCTGGAAAATTGGCTGAAGCTGCAACCCAACTGTCAACCAATATTTTTGGGTTATGTAACTTTTAAAGTCCATTTTCTAATGTTAGTTTTTTACGTAGATCTTCTACTCTCTCTGACTCGTCTTGCTGGTCTTGTGCACTAACTTTGATGTCTATTTTATAAACATTGAAAACATTCATAACCAATCTTTCCTTATTTCCATTTTTATTTATTTCTCTTTCAGCAAGAAAGTCATATTACAGTCAACAGATTAAATTACTCGTATTTGTTGTTATTACCAACACTCCATCTTATAAGAAAACCGAAATTTTCTACGCGTAATTATAGCTCCCTGTCAATTCCATGATGCTTCGTGTATAACAAAATTTACGAAAACTTTATCTTTATAATGATTTTATGTAATTTTCGCACTTAGAAGTGTAATGTTCAATTGACTTAAATTCCAGTTTGAATAATGGTAATTGTTTACTTCAGTTAGATTTTAAACAGTTTTTTTTTTTTTTTTTTTGATACATTTGTGTATGAAAATGAGCATTTTGATCTATTTATTATAGCTATGGAGAGTTCAATCAGTTGTAAATGATTATTGATCATATAGGACTTGAAAATTTTAAATTCTCTTTGTGATTGGTTTGTAGAAAATAAATTCATGTTGTGAAAAAGCATTTATTTTGGTGATGACAAGACCAAATTAAGCAACACACAAATTTTGCATATCAAGTGTGTTAATTACATATTTTAAAGAAAGCCATGGCTGCCAAAATTATATGCAAAATAGCAGTAGATTTTACTTCCTCTCTACAGAAATCATTTTATAAGTACAGATCTGTGTGGGCCTTTTTGTAACGTTCTTATACAAACATACTTTGGCTATTCATATACTTCCTAGTACCCAAATCTAAACAAAAAGGTCACTAAAAAAATTAAAGTCATACAAAATGAATGCATACGATACTGCTTATACTGTCTAAAACTAAGTACAACACCAGTTTAGGAATATTAAAAAATAAGCTGGCGTTCTTTTCTTCCGAAATTATATTTGAATGAAGTGTTTGTGTCAATTTATAAATTTTTTTGCAATGGTTCCCCTGTATTTGTGAATGCAAATTTACACTAAAATTGTGTGAAAGTTTAGAAACTCAATAAACCTAGAAATTATCAAATATATGTCCTATGATTTACGGTTTTGTTGTTTGGTAAATGCTTTTAACCATAACTTAAAAGGACCAACATTGTTAACTTTTAAGGATTAATCAAATCTGAAATCCGTTGTCTAGTTACTTCTAAATCCATCAAAAGTTTGACAGGCTTGTCCAAAAAATACCTACTGGTAGGTATTTTTATTATTAATGCTTTCAAAATATAGTCACTCATTTCAATATAAATTATTAAATTCATGTTGTAATTTAATTAATATAGTTATTTCAGGTTTTCATTTTTCAATATTTATATTCAATATATTAGACGTAAGGGAATTACAATCCATTAAGTAAAAATAAAAAAAAAACTTCTCTTTTGTCCAACTTAGCATACAATGCATTCTTTTGAAAATAATGCAGGTTATGAAAAATACTGTTGAGCAATAAAATAAACTCACTGACAAAACAAAGCAGTTTCTTTAGCAATGCTCAATTACAAAGTGTGACGACTCATTTTTCATCATCATTAACATAAATGCAAGAAACAATCCAATAAAAATCAGTGTTTACTGTAAGACTTAAAGTTTTAACATAATAACACGTTTAGGCATACGAGTAATTTAATAATTTGATGAAGCGTTTTAGCAAAGTTTTTGTAACCGGATACCCTTAATGCCAATCTTCTTTTGTTATAACTAGGTCTTTTTAACGTCGAACCACACACTTAAAGACTTGCTATCCATCTTATAATACTTCTTTCAATGTGCAGAAATATTGGATTCAATTTTTTCGTTAATTTTTTTAAATTTTTTATTGATTAAATCTGAATTAATGAAATAAAGCTAATAGTTACAATTAATTATATTTAAATAGATTTTAAGTTGTGTTTATTTAAAAAATAGAATGCATAAGTCAATTTCTATAGGCCTGTAAATTATTGCCAATGATAAACAATGAATTTTAAAAGAATAGTGATTCAAAAATTTTGAGCAAAATGAGTAATATTAATTTCTAGATCAAAATATGCACATTTAAGATTAATTAGATCTTAAGCTTTGCAATTTTAATTTTAACATAAAATGATTTATTTTGCAGTTATATTGGTTCTCAAATCTCCACGCGATAATGGCATTGCATTCAAATAGCTAAGTGGAAATTTTGTTGCTCAAATATACACTTTAAAGATTTGAATTAAAAAATAAGTTGTTATAAACGTCAAATTTTTAATATAAAAAAGTACATGGTATGTCTAATATATTTGTTTTTTGAGTATTTTTATATAAACCTTTTCTAGCTTTAAAAACATTTTAAACTAAATTTTTAGTGTGGAGAAAATTGAAGAAATAAGAATATTAAACAATGAATTGCAAGGAGGAATGTGCACGCCCTGTAATGTTGTAAAAAAGTTTGGAAATTCAGTGTTAATGACTTTTATTGTTATCTTTTAGCTATACCTGGGAAGAAGGGGGTGAGTTTTATTGTAAACTGTATTTGTAAATGATTTGTAAAATGTCTACTAAAAATTTTAGTAAAAATTTGTATGATTAGATAGATAAATGTTATTAGCCCACAAAATTTTCGCAGTATGATCATTTGCAGCAGCTATGAAATCATTACTGCAAGTTTTTGCTGTAAAAATGCATCTTGAATTTTTCTAAAAATTTCACCCATTTCAAAAATGTAAATATTTTTGAAAATTATATGAATTCATAAAAATTTAAATGCATTTTGTGTTTAATTTGAAAGTATAAAAACAAAATATAGGGGGTTAATGTATTTGTGTCTTTATATCACATAACTTATATAAAATGTCATTGTACATTAGCAACCAGAGAATAATGTTTTCAAATAAATATATAAAATTAATTTTATATTAAAATATTATTTTCAAAAAAATATAGAAAATAAATCATATCATTTGACCTTTAGGTGCCTATGAAAAAAAAAATCTTGTTTACTATTGATGGCTTCTAATAATTACTTACATATATGTTATTATATTGTTTATCAAGAACAAGGAAATATTTTCATTTAAATACCAAGCACGGGTACATATATTTAACCTCTTTGAGAACTTGTAAAAATATATATATATCCCTAAATTATTCCAAACTACCTTGAATATAATTATTAATAATTTAGAAGTTTTGTGAATTTTTAAAAAATTTGAAAAAAAAAAAAAAAAAAAAAATTCCCAGTAACCCAGTTAAAGTTGTTAATTATTTGATAGATATTCAAGTTTATGATAGATATTCTATTTCATGTTTAACAATTCTATAATTTTTAACTAGATGTTGTTGGAACCATTAGTCAAGTTCTATTGATTTTGTCAAATTTGGATGTTTATTATTTAGACAATTTGGGAAGGAGGAGCATATTTTCTTCGTATGATATTTAAAGACGACTATCCATCCACACCACCAAAATGTAAGCAATGTTCCAAATTAACTTTAAGTCTTTCTGCATCAAAATAAATACTTAAAAAAAAAAAAAATTTCAAGTAATTGTGAGTTGATATATAAATGTTAACAAAATGTGCTTATGCATTTTATTTAAGAACAGGTATTTTATACGTGAAATGTTTTCTTGTAATCTTATATTCACTTTATCAAAAATATTTCATATATTGTTCTATAAAATTCTGGAGGTCATAGAGTGAAGGTTTTTTTTTATATTTTTAGTGAACCTGATAAACTATAAATTAAACCATGTCTGTTGATGTGTCTGTCCAGGGTTATTCTCCATTTATTAAGTTTACAGGGTTAGAAAAGTGATGGTTTTAAAATATTCTCTTTTTTTCGGTGAAGCTTGTTATGATATTGGACCTTTGGCTAGGCATTTATTTTTAAAATCTTCACTCATTGTTGAACCTGGCACGTTTTCAGATTTTATCATTAATATTCCATTAAAACATAAATTCTCTCTGTGTAGATTTCTGATAAGTATTTCATTGTAGCAACAAAATATTTTTTTATTAAACTTATAATGTTGGATAATTTTTCAAAGAAGAAATATTGGTTTTTAGGGGCATTTCTTATTTATCTTTGTGAAAATTTCATTCAGTTATCTCAAATGAAGCAGTAAATAAAGTAAAAAGCACACAATTTCACAAGGGTGCTTTCTTTTAGTTTCTTTTTTTAATGCAGAGATCTATATCTTGCTTAACAGCAATTCTTTTTTTGTTGCACCAGGTAAATTTGAGCCTCCGCTCTTCCATCCCAATGTTTATCCATCGGGAACGGTTTGTTTATCATTGCTTGATGAAGATAAAGATTGGCGTCCAGCAATTACAATTAAACAAATATTGCTTGGTATTCAAGATCTACTCATTACACCCAACCCTCGAGATCCAGCCCAAGCTGAAGCCTATACTATATTCTGGTATGCAGTCATTCTACCTTTTAAACTTTATAATAGCCGTGCTATTG
This sequence comes from Euphysa ruthae, assembly GCA_035046665.1. Taxonomy (NCBI): domain Eukaryota; kingdom Metazoa; phylum Cnidaria; class Hydrozoa; order Anthoathecata; family Corymorphidae; genus Euphysa; species Euphysa ruthae. Next base: position 12,401 of record JAUZNK010069147.1, read on the forward strand.
CTAATATTAAATTGTTTGGTCCAGCTTTCTAAAAGCTACTTCAATGCTTTATAATGATCAAAACTTTAGATCACCTTAACTTGCCTATTTTTAGACCAACGCAAGCTCTATGAATTCAGTGGTAATCACCCATGCGTCTATTAGTCCTGGAGCTTGTGACAGATGTTTTCAACATATTTGACCACTTCAACTTAAAAATATGTTTGTTGTGAGTCAAAAAAAAACATTGTAAACTGCAGTGGTAGTGGTGGGTGCGGCTACTGGGAGCCACTGAATCCCCCAGTATATATGGGTTTATAATTTATATAAATTTCACCGTGCTTGGAACTTTCCTATACAAATGGATGAGGTGTGATAGTGTCAAAAAACCCAAATCTAATAAAAAAAATCCGGTGGTAAACCAAGGTTAGATCCTCCAAAAATGGAGTAAAAAGAGGGATCATGCAACCTTAACAAACCATAACTTAAATTTTGTAAGTAGATAGTATTACCATAAAATCTAATGTAAAAATCTGGGGGTAACATCAAATCAGATTCTGAAATGCACATTTACCTAGATTTAACTAAATTGTGTAACATAATAAAGTCTAAATTTCCACATATCATTTTCATAATTTTAAGCTAATTCTCAAACATCTAACAAAAAATCTGGGGTGAAACATGACCAGATCCCTGAAAAAGAATTGTGTTTGGAACATTACTTATAATACTAATTTATATAAAATATAAACATTTTATTTTTACAAATTGAATATAACATTTTGTAAAAAGCTAATGTCTGTTGATAATAAGTATAAAATCTAGAACGCATTCATCTGTTCACCAGATATCTTGTTGCATTTGTAATTAGTCAATTGCCATGTAGTTGTTACATCATTATCCTATGAAAAAAATTAAATGTCTCATAAAATATTTACTTTAAAATATTCACTAAAATATCCTGTTCCTGACAAATAATATAAATAATCAATTGATTACTATTTATTCTTTCATTTTTCACAATCTCTGTTTTCACTTTCGTTGACAGTCTCCCAATCATCTTGTATTTGTTTTCAGATTCTCATAGTATGATAAAACAAATTTAAAATTACTGCTGTTTTATGGTAAAAAAAATGTTACATTAATTTTCACAATGTAGATATCGAGATATAAAGGAGTATATTTTTATAAAGGCAAGATTCAAGATTCAATTAATACTAAAATAATATATTTGGACCCTACTACCACGTAGTAGGCATTAAAAAATGAACAATCTACTAATTTAGTAAATAATGTAACACATTATTTTAACATAAAATTATGTAACATACTTTCTCTTACATTAAAATATATATCTTACATATTCTTTTTATGATATGAAATATATTTCGAATGCTACGGTTCTAAATAGTTAACCCCTCGTTAACCCATGAATGTACCATACCTTCTTTTACCAGCTAAAAAAAATGCTAGTAACATACATCTTTAGTTTTTATGAAATATGTCACATATCTTTTACCATAAATAAAATACTTATCGCATTAGTTTATGAGAAGTGTAATCTCTTTTTACCATAAAAAAATCCAATGGAAGTAAATAATGTAAACTACACCAAAATTTGTGTTCTTAGGTAGAATCTACATTGAGCAAAAAAAAAAAAAATGTATACCATAAAATCCATCCTTACATTTTACATCAAATACAAAAGAAATTATTAACATTTAAAGTAGTTAAAGTCATTCGTAGTACGATTGAAAATATCATAAAACAAATTTATATAAAATACAACTAAATTACCTTCCTCATCATTTGAAATTTCTAAGCAAGTGTCTAACATTTGCGATGAGATAGCGCCTTCAAACCATACTATTCGATAATATCTATATTTGAGTAGCCAACCAAAATCTGTTTGAGATAATTCTTGTTGAAATCTACCTGTGACAGAGACTATCACTTATCATCATTTAGTCGTTTGATACATTTGTTTTGCTCTTTGGTTTATACTTCTTCAAGTATATGTTCAGTTGAGGTTCATTAACTGATTTGATCTGCTTCTTAACGTACATTGGACGCACAAACTTTTCGATGGTTGTCTGGTTGAGCGGATAAGGTATTGGTCTCCAGATCCTAGAGCTGTTGATTTGAACCTTCCTCGGGACCAATGATTGTCTTTACCATAAGCTCAAATTGGAGCTATAAGTACACCAGAACCAAACCCTTGGGCCCTTCTGTAATACATTAGTTTGAAAAACTATTTATTGGCCCAACATCAAAAATACAAATATGTTGGAAATATATTATTACTTGACTTATTTACTTCAATTTGAAGGGTTATCTCTTCACTAATTGAATCTTATTTTCAAAGTAACAGGCTTGGTTGGGAAGGTGATGGTTACACTCCATATGTGACAATGGCATGCGATCAGGGCCGTACACAAGAATTTGTTTGGTGTGCTTCGAATGCCACATATTCTTATAGCATGTGGTACCATTTTTTATTACCTCATGGCAAAAATTCAAACATATATAAAAGATAACTTTTAGTTGTGTTCCTGTTAATTTATTCTTGGATGTCTAATCACATCAACCATATATGGAATGTAGAAGAATCAGCCATCGTCACATTCAGCCTTAAACTTGTGTAAACAACAGCCGTCTCATTGAGTTTTAATCTTTTTTAAACATATTTTCATTTTAAACATCCTGTTATGTAAACAACCTTTTTTAACCTATTAACGTATGTCTTTTAGACATGTGTTATTATTTTAATGATGCAAAGCTTTCTTACAAGAAAATGTGGTAGTCGAAATAGTTTGAACAAAGTTATAACTTTGGGATAGTTTACACTGAAAGAAATATTCAATGTTTTCGCGTTTAAACATTGCTTTTATATTGATACTATAAAAAAACAACACGAATAAACACATTTTTTTGTGATACAGGAAATGTAATGATACCGCACTAAATAAAATCGTTATATGTATATATATATATATACGAAGTAGTTGTACTCAAGGAATATGCACAAAAATGAAGATTTTTAGTTTCTGTTTATACTTTTACCGGAACAATGTAAACATGGTATAAGATATGCATCTATACGGGAATTAAATAACCTTTGTTTTCGTGGAGGAGTTACATAATAGTTTTATGGTCCGATATTTTGAAATTTCTTTTTTTTTTTTTTTCAAATAATTTTTCTCAGAGAACATTCCTATTAATAATAAAAATTTTTTTACTTCATTTTAAAGAAGAATTTACCAAAATGCAATGTTTAAATTTTTTCGTAAGCAAACAATAAAAATTTTTTACATTTAAGTGGCTTAACTAAGGCTGTAACGTAAGTTAAACTGAAACTATTAATCATTTTCTGCCTTCTGCCACAAGCTATTACAAGTTGTTATAAGGGTATTTATTTATTTTTTACTAAAGAAAAAATTATATTTTTATTCTTTAAGTATAATAAACACTTCTTAGAATAATTTTAATTTTATTAAAATACTTTAAATTTTTATTAAAATTAAACAAATAAAATTTACCTGCTTTGCTGTTATCTTTTCCTTCTATCAAACGCACTCCATTTTCTCTTTGAAATCAAACTAAAATTTCAAAATTCTTGTGAGGCATACTAGGAATAGTGGCCATGATATACAGCATGGAAATAGTCTGTGATATCCATCACAACACTTTTCATTGTTGGATATTAATTGATAAATATCCTGCTGCATAGAGCATGGGTTGTTATTCTCGCTCTGGTCGTTCCCACCACTTTCTAGGTTTTCATAAAACGTCGACAGTTTATGTGCCTGTCCTTCTAGATGCGATCCACCTGTAGATCTGTCGATATATTTTGTCTCGCTTCTTCTTTTAATCTGAGTTGTTATTTATTTAAAAATTCGATAGACTATTCTCACTAAAAGGTTATCGAATTCCACTCTGTAGTGTGTTTAATTTATTGTTCTATTTTTTTTTTCTATATTAGTCACGAATAATTAGTGGTATTTGATTAAGCTAGCTTCTTGTTAGTTTATACGTAGTTATACCATAGAAACACAATTTTAAAGTGATTGAAACTAATATATTTAACAAGGAAGCAGGTTTACGTAAACATGATTAGTATGTGCTGCAAATGGTGTTGAGATAATTTTTCTTTTAAATAAGGCAACGTTCATCAATCAAGATTAGCAAAACTATCAATGTGGTGATTATTTAATTATTTTTATATTTAAAAAAATAAAATGATTTGTAAAAAATAACCTGTGTTAGCAAAAGCAAGTATACTGAGATGTTCATATAAAAACCATTATTTTATCTGAGTTATTACATTATTTTAGATATTTCAATAGAGATGACTTTAGTGTTTTTTTTACATGAATCTATTTATATGACAAAGTGATAATGGGATTGGGGTAAGAGGAAATTTTAAAACTTCTGTCATATCAATATTTCTTTCATTGGAAATACATAAAAAACTATCAAATAGATCTCGAACCATATATGCAGCCTTTACTTTCGTGTTTTTTTTAACTTTGGACATTTGATGGGTGTATCTCATCATTGATACTGTCTGCGATAAATGTTTCTTTTATTGTTACCTATGTCTGAAATGTTTAGCGAAAATTCCTTAGTCCAATGCTGCTTCGTCTGTACCTATATTATATAATTTTTCATGATACAAATCTAAAAACTGAAATGGATTCATTGATAACTATTCTAGATAACACTAAATCTTAGAAAATGCGATTAAGCCCATTTTTGTCAATTAGAGATAGAATTGGTTAGCGAAGCAAGATCAGTTCCTTGACTTGCAGCATCTGCATTTATGGTTTGTTCTAATGTAAGGTCTATAGAATTTCTCGAAAATAGGTTTTTCATCCATTTTATCGATTTCATAGATTTCTGGGTTTGTCTCCTGCAACTGTAGCAGGTCATCATGGTATTCGAAAAAATAATTTGTAATTTTTAATAAGCATGTAAGGTATCCTTCCATGTCACTAATCCATATACTTCTGGTAGATTTATGGTAATGATGTATCATCTGTATGCAATTAAATCAAAATTTCGCAGTTGTGCCATGTTTGGCCATTGGAGATTCTTGACAATATTTGCTATAATCTAGAAGCAAACCTCCCATTTCTTTGGAGTGTTCAATCAATACTAATTAGGCTACGCCATTAACTTTCTGTCGTATCAAGTTACATATTTTAACTGTGTTTTCTTTATTACACAGAAAAGATTGGAAATGCAATATTTCCAAAGCAAGATTGAATAGCTCACGCATTTTCCTGCTGCGTTTATTGTTCTTTTTATTAAAAAATCGATTTAATGAGCCCTTTGATAATACTTTATAGATTTGAAATATGAGGTCCTCTAGATTCAGCAATAACATTGCATAACACAGATAAAAAAGCAAGCTTGATATGGAAAGAACCTAGTGCCACCAAATACTTTATCAAAAAGAGGAGTTTCCTGTGATTGTATTTGCATCACCATCTTTGCTACTGTTAAATTATATTTTACCGCTATCTCATGTTTGCCAAATTCTTCTGCTATATGCAACGACCCCTTTAAAGTTTTTAGCATGACAGCATTAGATGTAGGGGACAGATCAATTTGAGAAAGATACCATATTTTGTATAAACGTTCATCCTGAAAATTATTGGAGTGTTATTGCTTAAATTAGTTGAAACGTCTAACATCCATTACATGTCTTTCTGCCATAGTTCCATTTATTTTTCAAAGTTTATATTGGTTCTATGATGTTTGGTGATTTGTAAAAAAAAATTAGAAGACTGTAACCTTGGTTTTTTATAGTATCGTTGTATATCTATGCCCGAATTAATATACGCTTGAGGCCTCTTTCTTTTCATAGGATTTTCTGATGTTTAGATTTCAGAAAATACCAAGGTTTCAGATTCCTTACCGTTTATTGTAGTTTTATTTTGCGTTACAAAATCTATGTCGTCAGTGTTAATAACTTGGTAGGTAATACCAACAGTTATTTTCCCCAATTTGTGTTTCTACAAATCTGTCGTAATTGCTCCCAAGCAGAACCAATTCCTAGATTAGGTGACATTTTTTTTCCAAATGGAGTCATGTTATGACCTTTATTTGCTTCAAAAGTCAGTTCTGTTTCTATTTCTTTGCATGTATTATAACGACAAAAATAACATTTTGCTACCGGTGAGACTTTTATTGGCAATAGCTAATGAAATTTGTTTACCAGGTTTTTTTAGACCAGTTGTTTCTAAAAACAGCATATTGGCTAAGCGTATTGATTGACTTGTTGTTTTTGGAATGGTCCCATCTTCTTGAATCTAGTCCTCTGATTAAATATTGAAAAATTGGTAGATAAGATCAGCTACATTAACCATTTCTGTATAAACGTCCCAGAGCGTCAAGTTTTCACGAAGATTTTATAAGTGTCAGTTTAAGATTTATTACGCTAAATAATTTAGATTAATTAAGGTAAATGTACATTTCAGAGGGTCTGACTTGATGTTACCCTTGGGTTTTTGCGTTAGATTTTATGTTTTTTGCAATCCTAATTGGTAATACTACCTGCTGACCATATTTAAGCCATGGTTATTTATGGTTGAATTATCCCCCTTTTTACCTCGTTTTAGGGGGCTCTAACCTTGATTTATTCCCGGATTTTTTTTGTTAGATTTAGGTTTTTTGACATTATCACACCTCATTCATTTGTATATATCATACATGGTGAAATTGAGATAAATTATGACCCCAAATTGGGGGATTCAATAGGTCCCAGTAGCCGCACCCACCGCTACTACTGCAGGTGACTAAGCTTTTTGAATTCACAACAAACATTAAGTTCAGGTGGTCAAACTTTTTGGTAAAAATATGTTGAAAACATCCGTCACAAGCTCAAGGACTATATGCTAGATTTCAATATCTGTTTGTATGATATTGAGAACTAATGTAAACTAAGATGTGTTAGAGGTAAATTTTTAAAAGAAATTCTTTTCAGCCTAATTTTAGGGTAATTGAGGTAAAAGTAGACCAAAAATCTGTATTTTGCAATTTTGAATGAATTTACATATAATTGATAAGAAATAAGATAAACCATAAGAAATAAACCACATTTTCTCAAAAGTTCTTATCTTTTTAATTGTAATCTACATAAATTAGTCTCTCCAACATGAATGACAATTATTTAAAAAAATGTTTTATGTTAAAGTGTGCTCGAAAGCAAAAATTCACCCAAATTAAATATTTTTGAAGAAAATACTGCTAGGCCATCAATGTATATTTTTTGTAAATCTTGATTTTATGGAATAGAATTATGAAAACTTATTGTTAACAGAAAGTTTTCAGCAAATTTGTTTGATGAATGTAATCAAAAAAATCAAGGTAGAATCCATTTTGTTTGGACTTATTTTTTGAATGTTGCTTCTTTTGTTGGTGTAATTTTTTATTTTTATTTTAGTCAAGACAAACAAGAATACGAGAAACGTGTAAAATCCCAAGCAAAGAAGTTTACACCAAAGTAATCTATACACCTTTGCTGCTAAACCTTCATATTTAAATTTCCACCAACAATTAAAGAATATTTTTATTCTTTTGCGTTTGAAGATATGAGAATTGAAATGAATTAAACATTTTTTCTCAACAATATCTGTATAAATGATGAACTTTAAAAATTTATCCTGTAAAATATGTGTTGCTGTCAAATAAATTAAATTCAAGCGTTATATTTTTTCTTAATCTATTTTTTTTTTCATCCTTTATAATTAACTCTTATCTAATAGTGAGCTTATAGATGCATGGTAGATGATGGTTTCTTAGTCACAGCCACTTCTTCAATAACTTATTTTTGGACCCATTTGTCTCTAACCACGTTTTTTCCAAAACTGTATTTGGTTTTTCTAAAATTTTGCATGACAATGTTTAAAAAACATTATTTAAAAAACCTTATATGCTTTACAACTAGTTAACGGGTTAAATTTGGCCAAATATTGTGGTTTTAGAAACAAATATTACTAAAATTTTAAGCCAAAAAACAAAATTTTTTGAAATTTTTTATTTTGCATGCAGTTAAGGCTTTTTTATCACAATATAAGCTTAAAAATGTCGAAAATTTTTGTTTTTGGTACTTGTCCCAAATATGTTTGTTTTTGGCAAAAAAAAAAAATGTTTTGAAATATTTTTTTTTTTTGTGAGAAAATATCATTTCACTGTAGGGTGTATCATTTGACCTTAACATTTTAGTGCAATATGCAGTTGTTAATGGTCACACAACATATCACAGTTTTGATGTAGCTGAAAATTAGTCTAAATGTTTACTAAAACAGTCTAGTAACTAAAAACACATTCAGGATTTTTTTTTAGTAACTAGACCATATATAGTAAATAGCCTGGAATTTCCTGTCAACTCCACAGATATGGCAGCTTCTAGCAAAAAAATCTTAATTCTCTGGAAAAAGTGTTAGCTAATGTTCTGGAAAGTGAGGAAACGGAACAAATAGTAGAATATGATCTGTTCTTTTTGGGAGTTAGTCCTACAAAAAAAGGAAAAGAAAAAAAATGGATAAAATGCTTGTAGTCCTATATAGAAGAGGGAGTTTTCAATTTATAAAAGTATTTGACAAAAACCTGCATATCTGCTTAATCTATGAATTCTGCCTTTGTTTGACTTGACGTAGAAAAGTGCATACACGGTTGCAAGAATCTGAAAGCCATTTTGGTTTAAACTCTATATTTAGGATGCAAGGAAATTCTAGAAGGGGTATTTTATGGAACTGCAGACCCTCTGGACAACAAAATGTTTCTAATGAATCTTTGAATTTCCAGTAACTTTTTTTAGTTTTGGACCCACTGTGCTCTAAATTAGGGGAAAATAATATAAAAATTGTCTGAATCTGTTTGGGGAAGTGGAATGCTGCTCAAATCCTTTCAATAGAATTGATTTTATTTGTGTTGATTGTTTTCAAAATATGTTGGTTATATAACCCTTTGCTTAATTATTCTAAGAAATAATTCTTTTCTTATTTATCATACCTGTTGGCATGGTTTGATGCATCAGATATTTTCTTGCTGGAACAAACCTGCTTCAAACTTTAGATAAAATTTTCCCTGTATAAGAGGATGTTTCTATCATAAAAGGTCCATCCAAGCCATGCGAAAGTTACTTGCATCACCCCCTATGACATCTGTCTTGAGAAAATAACAGTAGAAGGTTTTTATATGTTTTTATAAATAAGACTGACTTGTTTTAATGCTGGGAAATCATACAATCATACAATCGAATCTGAGCAGATTCTGTGAGTTCAATACCATTCATTAGAACAGATGGAAGGAAAGGTGCCCTAAAGCGGTTTATGGAAAGAAGCTTTGTTTTTGTAGCATTGAATGATACCAGCCATTTCTCTCCCCATTAAACAACAGTACGAAGATCATCTTCCAAATCAGTTGCGATTTAGATTTTATCAAAACCATTGCTTTTCTTCTTGAGTACAAAGAAGAGATATCATCTGCTTATATATCATGCTTAAAAATAATACTATCAGGCAAATCATTAACGAAAATTAGAAAAAAAGAAGGTCCCTGAAAGAATTATGAAAGACACGTGAATATAAAAAGTAATGTTTCGAAGAGTGGTCATCGAGGATCGCTTTGATTTCTCCGCCTGACAAAAGACTTAAATAATATTTAAAACTTCCATATGTCTTTATCTTATGGAGAAGTCCAGCAGGCCACTCCATATCAAATGCCTTGAAGATGTCGAGTGCAATTTGCCAGGTTTCACCACAAGCATCAAGCGTTTGATAGACACCTTCATAGACAGTCAGAACATCAGCAGTGAACCTTTCAGAACGAAAATCAAACTGATAATCATAAAACAGATTGAATTATTCTAAGTGACGAGTAACAATTGAGTTAATCAATGATCAACTTATGACTGAAAGAAGACTGATAGGAGTATAATTACGAAGATCAGATCGCTCTCCAGAGTTTTTTATACTGGGATGGTACTATATGCTGACTGAAAAGAAAGAAAACAGGATTCAGTGATAACATTCTTAAATAACCTCTGGAGAATCGGAGAGATTTCTGGAGAGTACTTCTTTAGTACGACTACAGGAATCTCATCAGGGTCAGCTTTGCTCTTTCAAAAGTAGCGATAACATTTTCAACCATTTTGGTTGCTATGTTGATATGAGTCTGGTTGGAGTCAGTCCTAGGCGTAAAGTCAGGCAATATGTGTCCAGATTCATTGAGTGTGGAGTTACTGCAGAACAGCTTAGCTAAGAGTGCTGAATGATTTCGAACAGAGGTAACAGCCTCGGGCCCATTGAAGGGTGAAGGGATCAAAAACTTTTATTTGAAAAATTCCTATAGATGCCCCAGAAGTCTCGAGATCCATTAGATTAAGTGACCAGGCTTTCACTTTGGTTTTTGTAAGAGCGTTTAGCCTCCTTAATGATTCTTTTACAGTGATTGCTAGATCTAGTAAAATAACGTTTGTTCTCAACAAAGCTAGTGCACTGAAGAAGATGAAAGTAATGATTGTGGTGAGCATTTGCAACCACATTTGCTGTAGAAAACCATGGGTTCGAATGGTTTCACTTACAGGGTCACCCTCCTAGTGCAACCTGGTACTACTACTGTAACGCCATTTAACACTGTTGATAGAGCAGCCTCTCTAAGTTGCAAGGAAAGAGCTTTTACCAGAGTTTTTATTGAGACACCAGCATTATCAGTAAGCATATTACATATTGCTTTAAGATTCAAAGCTTTTTCTATTGGTTTCATTGTGACTTTCCCAAAAAAGTACTCATTTAGGATTTATTATCCTGGTTACCATAATTTCACTTGATTATTGAAATTGTATAACATGAATGCTAGCTGTAATCAAACTAAATTATCATGTGTTTGATATTTTTCTTATTTTTCATTAATTAGGAGAACATTCTACTAGACTGCTAGCATTTTGATGGATAATTAATCACGAAGAAAACTTAAAATGGAGTTTTGATACTCTGATAGTACACTGAAGTTATCATTGGTAAAAAAAATCAAAAAATGATCATGCTAGCTTTATAATATATTTGTTTAAAATAACACAATTCTTATATAGAAAATCATAATAAATGAATTTCTGAAGGTAAATTGATTGATATAGTAAAAGAAAGCTACATTTTAATTTCTCTCCTAAGCTTGAGGATTTTTATAAGTATTGTTTGGAAATTAAATATATTATTTTATCATGGAAAAGAGTTAAAATGGGACTTTGATACTCTAATAGATCATTGAAACAGGTTTTTATTAAGTTGTCATTATTGAAAAATATTCTGTTAGAATCAAAATATGTTTATTTAAGATAATATTATGGTTTAATAGTAGAAGATGATCAAATGAGAGTTTAATCGTTAAAGTATTTTGATAATTAAATTACACCTTGATAACATTATTAGTGTTTAATTGGTCACACTTAAATTCTTTTTTGACAAAAAGATTGAAATTTTTAAACTTAAAATTTTAGTTTAAAAATTTTGATCAAAATCTCTAATTCATGCATATTTCTGATCTGTAAAATAAAAATGCGTTTACTTTTTTTAATAAAGTCATCTACAAATATTTACTAAATGAAAAAGTAAGTAAGCAAGCAAGGCTTTTGAAATTAAGGGATCTGTACCATTAAAGGATGAGTAGCAGATGAAAATCTTGTGGGCTTTGAGAAAGTGTTAAGTGAAAGTCCTAATTCTTTTAATTTATCAGAATATTTATGGGATGGAAAAGTGATTGAAGATTCAAACCAAAATTGCAAGGTTGATATACATTTCTTAGTTAAGTCAAAAAGACGTAGATATATAGCAACATTCAATATAATATTCAATATATGGTCGAATTGCAGCTTTATAGATATAAAGAATACTCTCCGGCGGAAGAAATAGAGATCCAACCTTCATGGCAGCAGATTTTGCAATGAATTCAATGTAAGAATTCCAAGAAAAATTGTTTGAGAACGTTAGGTTTAACAATTGAATCTGCGCAGAGTCAGTGAGTTCAGTACTATTTTTTAGCACAGATGGAACGAAAGGTTCCCAAAGCGGTTCATGGAAAGAAGCTTTATTTTTGAAGCATTGAATGATGCCAGCCATTTTTCACCCCATTCAACAACAGTGCGAAGATCATCTTCTAAATCAGCTGCTATTTCAACCTTATCATCAAAAGCATAGTTTGTCTTCCCTAAGGATGAGTAGAAAGTAGTATCATCCACATACATATCAAGCTTACAAAGAATCAGGAAATCATTAATGAAAATTAGAAAAATAGTAAGTCCAGAACATAACCTTGGGGGAATTTACAGAATAATAGTTTGAAGCGCATTGGGACTTTAACTTAGTCCAGAAAAGGTCTTGAAATATACCAGTATGCTTTTGAGGTTGTCAAATTGTCATTTAGTTTGTAGCTCATATTTTTAAAGTAACGTTCTTTTGGGCTTTAAATAGATTTGATACCTGGTAATTTTCTTTCATCAGAGTAATTTTGTCTTCTTTTTGTACTTCCAATGAATATGCTTTGTGTGCCTTAAGTAAATTTTAGGTGACTGTTGATCTAAAAAAATTTTTTAGCTTACAACTTTATAAGAAATGAAATTTATTAAGATATTAAGTTGTTTTAAATAAATAAACTTTGTTATTAACACTCATAAGCAAATGCTCTCTCTTTATCTAAGTTACTTTTTTGTGTCAATTTTAGCTTTTTTGTAAAGCCATATTTACCTTTTATAAAGAAATAAATTTTAAAGGATAATCGGAATGAATGGGATTATAAATACATCACTTTCATCAATGAGGTTAATAAGTAAAATAAGAACATGAAGGACAGCAGTTGGGTTAGTGATAAGTGGTCTCATTTATTGTATGAGTATAACCTAATAAATTTCTAAAAAAATATAAGCATTGTTTGTTTCTATTGGCAACCAGTCACACATTTTGCATTAAAATCTGCCAATATTAACGTTGAAAAGAGACTGCTCTTACATGTCTGATCAAAGATCGATAGAATGACCTTTAGTATAATGAGAATAAAACCAAAAATTTCACATTCTTATACCTAATTTCACCTACAAGACATTCATTTGTGAAATTTATTTAATCATTTATCTAAACTAAGGATAAACCCTGTTTGTAATATAATAAATATGCTCTCTTCATGTGCAAACAGATCTTATCTTAGATGGTCTTATGAAGTCAGATTCTTTAAAATCATAACAGGGAGCTTAATTTTCACAAAATTAAGTTGAAACTTGACATGTTTTTTCAGCATAGATTACTCTCTAATCGTAAATTAAAAAATTAAAATTAATGACTAATTAATGATGTCACATGACCTTAAATTCTATTACACAATTTAGAAAAAATGATTTTTTTGCATAAAAAACAAATTAAATTAAAATCTTCTTGTATGAAAATAGCGGTCTTTTGCGGTTTACCTTTATCATTCAGAATACCTCGAGCATAGCATACCTGACATGCCTTTCTAGGACACTGATTTTTGGCACCTTCTGCAGCCTTTTTGAGTTGTGTGAAATGCCTCCCTGTAAGCCGTGGGAATGTATATGTTTGTAAAAGTATATAAGTTGTGTTGTACTTTTTCATATTCGTTTAATAATCGTTGTCCTTTCTTTGTGCAGAAAAAATATTTGACAGAGAATCCTAAAAGTGCTGGCAACCAATACTTGAGTGCACGGAAACCAGTTACTGTGAAAGAAATTAAACAATTTTTTGGTGTCATGCAGCCTCAAATACACATGTATTGGTCAACTGATGAAACACTAATATTTTCTCAATTAATGCCTTGTAATAGATTTCTTCTGATTTGAAGTTTTTATATTTCAATAATAATTTTTATTCAAGTTATGATGTTTGTTGCAGATGTCAATTGAGATCGACTGCATAAACTATGACCATGTTATTGATTTGATCAGAGGGCGATGCAGAAAGGTATATTACGCGTGTAGATGAATGATTAGTTCTTTACAAGAGATGGTTAAGTTTAACATCAGAACAAAATAGGCTAGATTAGGAATTAAATTATATGAACAGAAAGAAAGAACACCCTCTGTGTTAAAGAAGCCTTTTCTTGGTAAAGGACCATTTCCTGTTTACAGACAAATACTATACTAGTCCCACGTTAGCTAGTTACTTGCTTGAAAAAAGGACTTATTAAAGTAACACTGTGAAAGCAAACAGAATGAATTGTTCATGTGATGCAAATTTGGAAAAGAGCACCGCTACCTTTTACAAGCCAGTTGGGCATCATATGCTAGCTTACAAATATTGCACAGTTATAAAAAAGACAGTTAATAAACCAAAAGTTGTTTGTATGTTATCGATGTGCCATAGAGCCAACATGCAATCTGTAGAAAAGCTTGACAGGAAATCAAATTTTAAAACCAACCATGATAAAACATTACAACACTCACATGGGAGGCTTAGATCGAGTGGACCAACAACTTCATTTTTTTTATACGCTATGTAAAACATATGTTTTCCAGTACTGAATAAACAGATACCATAAACATCCCACGAAAAGTCTCAGAAGTGCTTGCTGTCATTTTAATTTTAGAAAGAAAGGTAAATGGTATTGTGGTCCGGTTTCTGGCATACATTAGATAAATCTGTCTGGCTCCAAATTTTAATACATCGGCTAGGATTTTATTATTTAGCCAGTAAATGACATATATATTTTTTTAGTGCCTGTGCAGCGGGTATCAGGTAAATAATGATGGTACATTAGTACCTGCTGTGCGGTATCAGGTAATGAAAGAGTTAATGAGGGAAAATTTTAATATGGGAATCAAGTTATAAATATTTATTTTGAAAATTACACTAGGTTGATATGTAGGGTGTTGTGATAGAGCCTGATTTTTGAGAAAAATTTTCCTTAGGCCAAAAAAGTCTCTTAAATGTCGAAAGTGGCCAAAAAAGAGACTTGTTCAGAAATTACCAAAACTCTAATTTTTCTAAATTTTACCTTATGTTGGTGGGAATGATTATTTAAAATCTAGCCAAATGGTATGTCTTAAAGAGATTCTAGTTTTCAAGATATGGCCCAAAATTTTCTCGACCAATCAGAACACTTAAATTTTAAGAAGGCCTCTAGATGATGATTTTTTTTATATGGTGATTTAATACTAAAAAAGAAATACAGTGATGGAGTTACTGACGATGGCCAATGGATATGTCCGAAAGACCCAAAATGACTCAACAAGACACTTGAATGTTAAGTTTTAAAAAAATTATTTTTGCATGATATTAGTGGGAATGATTCTGTAATTTGTATTTGACATGATCAATATTTTTCAATACTTTAAAAATTATTTCTTCTGATTATTTTGTTATTTTGCATTTTTAAGTCATTAGGCTCATAAATGCATTAATTTTTATTCGAAAACTGTCAATTAGATAAAACCTTTTTGGCTTGCCTGTGATATATATATATATATATATATAAATATTTTTTTTTTTTTTCATTTTCTTTTTTTTTTTTTGACTGATGATGTTAACTATTATTGTTTGGAAATCTATTAGTCTATTAATTTCTTGTTTTTTTGTTTATTAGACTTTCTTTTTTTACGGTTTTATTTTTGCATTAATAAAAACATAGCAATGAGAAAACGTAGTTTGTCCTTTCAATTTTAATGAATTGTCACTTTCTATTATATTTAGATTATGAATAAGGATGGAAGCATGGCACTTCCTGGTTGTGAAGTGACTGTACGCTATTATCTTATTATCGTATTCCACCTGTTGCTTTGTTTTATTAGAAGTAAAAAAATTTCATGGATTTTAGCCAAACATTCATGATTAAATTCATTCAAAGAATACAACAGAACTTCTTTAAAAGCCTTCTCTTCTCCGTCTCACTCCTGCAGTTTCAATAAAAGCTTCTCTAATAAGTTCACCTTACCTTTTTCTGTACAAAATCACCATGAATTTTGCATAATAATAATATTAATGAAATATAATTTATCCTGTATTATTTGTAAGATAATTCTGTCCAAATCTACAAATGTATTTTTGAAAACCTTAATAATTATACTTTTGTCTTCTCTATACTATATGCTATTTCCTAAGCTTAATATCTCTTCTCATAATTTGATCAGTTTTCAAAAACAATGTTTGATTTTTTTGTCTACTGCAACTCACATAATAGGACTAGGTTTTACATATGGGGTAATGTCTATCCAATAAGTTACCCTTATTTTTATTTGCTTAACCATAAAAGATTGGATATGTTAGATGTTTATCGGCCCTAGTCATAGAAACAATATTTTCAGATGACTTCTCAATTTCATTACTTTCCATGTGGACTTAATCAGTATCAATGAGTAATGGTAACATTTTGATATGAAGTTAATGAATGGGTGAAATTTTTACATAAAATTAATATGGTCATTTTTAAATTCATCAAATGCTTTAACTTAAGACAAATAATATTTTTTTTCAAAAGAGGAAATTGACCCTTTTATCATTTATTTTTCATTTTTTTTTGTAATTTTTTGTTAAAAATCTACCTTCTTGATTTTATAGCCTGCTTTTTTTTTTTTATTATTATGTAAAATTCTGTTTTTTACACATATATTTTAGCATTTTGTTTCTTTTTGCATTCCTAGATGTTTGTTGTCTGATTCTAAATGCTTTTGCTTTCCTTACTTCATTTTGCTTTCTGGTTTGAATTGTAAGAGTCATTTCAGAGAGCTGTTATTTTGTCAGTTTGACCGTTTAATTTTCACATCTAATGTGTATTCTTTTAAATTTTCATTGTTTATGTTTGCTTGCGTTTTTCACTAACTCAGCATTTATTTTCTGCTTAATTCTAGTGCGCAGTTTTTTCCTATTTTCCTTTATTTTGATGTTTTTAATTTCTTTTAATCACTCAGTTTTTTTATCCAATCTGTAATCTATCCTTTTATCATTTTCTGTTTTTATTTTTAATTTTTTTTCACCGCTAAATTACTTTGTCCATAGTGTTAAGTATTTATATTTTTCTAAATTATTAAAAATTGGTTTGCTAATTTGAATATGTCTTTTTTTAGATACTTTGAACAATGTAGAATTAAATTAATTATACAATTTATTTATGAAAAATATATAACTATGCCCAAATTTCCACTCTTTTACTAGTCAATTTTTCAAACTTTTCCTAGCAATGCCCATAGCTACATGTTTATACGTCTTATAAAACGAGTTTTATAAAACAGTAGTTACAGTAGTGATAAGTAATGTAATACTTCTTGTTAAAGTTCACATTGCATTGCATAAATCTTTGGGTAATCGAGTCAAAAGTTATTTTTAATTTTTTTAAAGGTTCTCCAAAGTACTACAACCACGGATATAATATTTGTGCCAAAGTGAAAATTTCATGTTTTTTTACATAAAATACATTTCACCCCCTCCCTGAAGTCAATGTTGGTATCTGGCAATAAGAAAATCATTGCGATGTTATTCAACATTGATTGTGGGGAGGGGGTTGTCAATTTTTTCAATTTTTGTAGTTTGGCACTAAATTATGTCCATGGTTGTAGATTGAGAATATTAAAAATCTGTTTTAGTTTATAGATGAAGCCATATTGGATATTTATCAATATTTGTATATATTTTTTATTGAATGCATGTTGTATAATTTTTGATCAGTTTATTTAAATGATGGCAAAAATAATTTTATCTTTTAATCAAGTTGTTATAGTGTCTTAGCTCTTGTTTCTATTATCTAATATTAGAGATATTAAGCAATTTTTTGCCACAGAAAAAATAAGTTGATTCACTGTTTGATGAATAGAAAAAGGTACATTTGATGTTTTTACTTTCCAAAAAAAAAGAAAAAAGCTTAAGTAATTTAAGGAAATAAACGCTGTCATCTGTAGATTAAAAACTTCTCTAAAAAGAAGAAGAAAGTTTAAAAGTTGGGCCAAGCGCCATGGCCGGTTTTTAGAAATGGCAATTGAAATAAGCATATTTTCATGATCATAAATTTTGCTATATATAAATATGACAAGCCTTTTCTTTTTTATTAAGAAAACCCTTTGATTAATTTTATCCAATTTTTGGCCATCTTGCTCATCTATAAATTATACATAGATTTAAAAAAAATATGATAAAGGCTGTTTTTCTTTATAGAATTATATTGAGTAAAGTGTATCTTTTTAACGAATTAAGTAATTAAAGTTTCAAATCTCAATAATGCCATTTTAAACTTATCAAGACATAAACCAAGTCACCTTTATTATAATATAAATACTAAAGAAAAACACCATTTGGAAACAC
>JAUZNK010069148.1:0-14183 GCA_035046665.1 Euphysa ruthae
GGTACAAGAAGCAGTTTATGCATCTCATAAATATATGCTGCTTCAATGCACACATTTTACATGGCAAGATGGGTGGTCTATTTGACTCTTTGGAGTTTCGGATGATGTTAGTCGAAGAAATTTTTGAAAAACATGGTGGCGAAAACAACGAAATCCCTAACTCACGACGTGGCGGTCGACCAAGCATTGAGGGGAATCCATTTCGTCTGACCGAAAGGCATTTCCCGTCCCTTGTTCCGGCTACTCCCATGAAAAAAAATCCCAGTAGGAAGTGTACGGTTTGCTCTAATACAAAGAAAGCCCAGAGAAAAAGGTCAGAAACCCGGTACCAATGTAACTTGTGTGATGCAGGATTGTGTATTGTGCCATGTTTTGCCATTTATCACACAGTGAAAAATTTTTAGTGTGGTTTTTATGTAGTTTATATAGTATATATGTGTTATATTGTGATATTATAGTGCTTTTGAAGGTATATAATTGGGTTTTTATTGCTTATTTAGGCCACAGAATAAAATTCCTGATTTATCAAAATTAACCCGACGCTGAGGCAACGGTCGGTTCAAATTAACCCGACGGTTAAGGGGTTATATTTGTATAAAGATGTTGTTTGCACTCAGGTGTATTCAATTTTTTATTTTTTCATTGAGCTATTTATCTAAAAGAAAAAAAATTTCTTATTTGTTGTTGGTTTTTGATACGTTGCCATTTTATGTCTTTTTACCTGATAGATCCCTCCTTGCAATATATTGAAATAATTTGTATAACAATATACAATATACTAGCCTTTGTAGCATCATTAGTACTATTAACATTAAACGCAATTGAAATTTGCTTAATGTTTGAAAATTTAAAAAAAAATATCATTTCTTCTTTCTTTTTCTTCTTCAAGTGATAAATCCTCCATTAAAATGTTTCGTAATTCAAATTACTAGTCGTCTGGTTGTACTTTATCTGCTTATATATCACCGAATTATGTGGAGGAGAGAAAAAAATGGATCCCAGCAATTACTCGATAAAATCTCATAGTTTCAAAATACACTGTTGTGTGAAGAAAGCATTGCAAAAAGATGGCATTTTTCTAATTTAAATCTGCCCAATTTTCCTTCCAACTGTCTATCATCACCACCGCTGAAAAGTAGGATAACAACTCTCGCTTCATACCATTAAAGAAATATTTTATTAGTCGAGATTGGAAATGTTAAGGGAGTAGATTTTTTAATACTTGAAAAAATTCCAGAAAAATTGTCAAATGACGACATAATCTGTATCAATAGAAAATGTACCAGTGATCTAGCTACAGGTCTTTGCCTGGGAAATTGATATAAGTACGGACAATAATCATAAATTCATACCAAACTTATCTTCATAATTCATAATTATAGCTGCTGTTGCTGTTACCAGTGATAGCTGATTTCGACGCAACTACCTCCGGTGAAGTTGATTATTGGTTTCGAAAAGATATTCTGAAATGCATAAAAAAGTGCCGACGGTATGGCCTTCTTTCCGTTCAGAATTCATGCTTAACATGTTACCTTCTGTGCAACGAACAAAATCAAGCGCAAAGCATCGATGGAAAGATTTTGCGTTGCCCCTTGAAGTGTTGTAAGAGAACCTATAACATACGGAAAGGTGAAACGCGGCTTTTCTAATTCAGTTCAGAATTAATAATAATGTAATTTTTAAAAATTCATTCTAGTTTTAAAGGTTTCGATTTTTGAAGGAATTAAGTCCGTACTTAGTGGTGCAAACTTGGTTAGACCTTAGTGAGAAGGCATGCCAAGTAAAATGTGGGTAAACTCATTTTTACTGGAAGAATTGAAAAGGAATTAAAATTTACAGATTAGAGATTAACAGGTGTAAGCCTGAATTGTAAATAAATGGGTATTTGAATTCTGATTTTGATGTTGATTTCTGTTCTTCATTAGTAGCCATATTTTTATTTTCTAGGTTAACTAAATTCAGTATTAATTTTTCAATTCATAGCAGGTTACTTTTTAAAAAATTAGAAAAAATTACACCTCCACAACGCATTTCATAATTGACTTACTTTTGTTACTTCACTGTTTTTTATTTTTTGGCCTTTATTGATTGATTTACAGTTTTTATAAATTTACAAGTTAAAGACTGAACTTACCACGGGACGACGATGATGACGACAATGATGGTGATGTCAATCATGATGATGACGACGGCGACTTTTACAAAAAAAAGTACGTCAGTCAATAGAAGGGATCCAATAATTTTTCAGACATTGTTGCATACCTTTTACTTAGTTTTCATTTTATTCATAGTTAGGATATTTTTGTCAACATTTTAACAATAGTGTGATCGTACCGTTTTCGCTCAAACTAGTTCTCTGTCCGCATACGTGTGCATAGTGCACCTATGTTAAAAAACACCTTTGTTTCAATTTTTGGAACAAAATTTTGATCACAGCATTGAGTCAAAAAAAAAAAAAATCTTATATAATCATTATTTTAGATAGATCAATGATAATTCTTCTGTCATAATATTTTTTCAAAGTATTTAAAAGTAGTTCATGGTGACTATCAGAAGTTTCTGTCCACATATGTAGACAAGGTGCGATTGGGTAAATTTAAAACATATTTCTAATCATCATCATGCTCGATATGAATTTCGAATACCATATAATTTGATGAGGTTACAGGACAATATTTTAGTCCTATTTGGCCACCTGTAACAAATTCATGTGTCAGCCTTGAAACCAAATCGGTTAATTTTTTGTTTTCTCTGGAAGAGCATCGTATATCTTTTTGAAATTTGCTAGTGAGAATTATGATTGCCAACGAATTATTATTTTATAATAGACCACAAGATTTTGCTTCTTTTAAAGTCCTTTATTATGCGTTTACAATGTTCTGTATTTTACACATTATAACAATCGTAAAAGTCGAATAATGTTTAATTTTGTAGTAAACGAAAATCAACGATGGCTGTAAGGATTAAAAGTCTTAATAAGCTAGCATCTGTAGTAAGTAGACTGTTCTAATCATTTGAAGAAGTGTTACAACTCGATGCTTTTCCAAAAGCCAGCCTACTTACGCTAATAAATTCACCTAGCTCTTTTTTCATAGCAGACATACTACCTAAGGGAATTTGGCTTGAATGCTTTTAACTAGAAATCGATGTTAAAATTGTTTGTAACAATTAAGACATGTTATTCTAGAACAAATTTAAATTAGTTAAAATTTTGCAGAGTAGAAAACAATAGAAATCATTATATTAAGTGGCAATGAATAACACCACACAATAACATTGATATTACTGTTTCAGTATAAAAATCGGTATTTTGTTTCACGCTGAACAGTTTACTCAGACATCTTGAAGATGCACTTCTTGACGAGATTGAAAACCAAAGTAACATCAACAATATAATGTCCGAATGCAATAAACTTCCGAAGAAAATCTGACTCAAGCATCATATAAAGATTAAGTGATTGCGTTGAGAAGAGTGTGTATCTTTTACCAGCTACAACATAAAATGGTTTCTAAAAGCTGAAGAGTTGATTGGCTTGATTTCAAAATGATAATTAACTGTTGTTGAATACAAACTAATGATTTTTTAAAGATTTTTAGCTGTAAAAATAGCCGTTTTTGTTTGACATAATAATCTATCGTTATATCGGAATTGCGCAATTCGATTTTTTATGCTTTATACCATCACGGACGACAGATTTTATGAATGAAGCCCAAACCCTCAACAAATGATTAAACTGAAGCCATTGATATTTGATATATATTGATATATTTGATATATATAGATATATATTTTTGAGCAGAAAATATTCTACATCTGAATTTTACTTTCCAAAAACCCCACTAAAACCTTGGATAATTTTTAGTTTCTAAGGTGAAATACCTGGAAATATGTCTCAAAGTAACCCCTGGAAATTGTCGTCCGTATGTATATGTATAGCTTTTAAATTGAACAAACCATTTTAAGCTGGTATTCATTACACAATCTTTGATGGCTAAATGAGTTTCTCTCTCCATTTTGAAGTAATATCATTGTTTGAACAAACAATAAATAGAAAATTAACTACAGGCATTATAAAGAAATAATTTCTAAAGAAATGATAATCACGGTAATTTAATCACGGCAATACATCTATTGTTTTTGTGTCTTGTTTTATAGATACATATATTGTGAATTTGGAACACAGAACGAGGACAGACATACACCACCTATATTCTGCTAAAATGTGTTGTCCGAAATTAGATGGTGGTTTCACTGCAAGCGCAGTGATCAGATACCTTTCCACTATGGCCTCATAGTTCGGTGCCTTAGACCACTGCGGCTTCATAGTTCGGTGCCTTAGACCACTGCGGCCTAATAGTTCGGTGCCTAAGACCACTACGGCCTCATAGTTCGGTGCCTTAGACCACTACGGCCTCATATTTCGGTGCCTTAGACCACTGCGCCACGGATCAACTTAAACCTATTGTTTACAAAAAAGCTCCCAACTGAGACGCTTTATAAAAATCAATTTCTGATTGGATTTTTGAATAAGATTTGATTCGATGCTTTTATGTATACACAGTATAAATTGATTAATCCGCTGCTACATCTTATTGTACTTTCCTTTATACCTCAAACTAATTTTAAAGAGTTGGAGCCCTGGGATAGAAGATGAATTTCTGAACGCATATTCTTAAATAGGTCATAGATTTTAACAAACGTTTTTTCACACGTTACCAACGCCGGAAGACGGTTGATAGGAAGTCATGAGTAAATATGCACTATCAATACCGGAAGACGGTTGATAGGAAGTGATGAGTAAATATGCACTATCAGAAAAATAATGGCTTTTATTTAAATTTCACTTTTAGAAAAATTTAAAAAACACGCACAAAGGGGACGCTTCATAGGAAGTAAATCAGAACTTTTGTCGTCAGAAACGTAAATAACTGCCTTGCTCTAATCAATAACTTGTCAAAACAAGATGGAAGAATTTGAAATTAATTAAGCGTATTTACTCAGTATCCTAGCAACTGACTTAGTCATGCGTGCAACCGAAATGTTTATACAGAACGTGTGTGAAATGCCATTTTGAAGGGCACCTTGAACAAGAAATTAATATTAAAATGGTTAAATAAATAAGTAAGTATTATTAATCACGTGATCGAAACTGTAACTTCATTTGCTTGTAGATTTATGTTTTATGTAATTTCACATGAGGCGTTTTTGTGGTTAAGTTGACCGATGCATATAAAAATTTTTAGAAAAAGGAGTTTTTGTAGAAATTTATCCCACAAATTACCGATCGCAAAATAATATCAACTAGCAATATAACGTCTGTAAGTGTTATTGATAGTTGATAGCACCCATTTTTACTCAGAATTTTAAATGAGGAACTATTGTTACAAATCATTGTTTTACATGAAGGCAGGAAAAGCTCTATAGAAATTTTATCTCATTTTCCTCAATGGATGTTTTTAAGATTTTTACGAATAAACTCAACAAAACGTGGTTTTTGAATGTAAACCCGAAATATATCTTTACATACATACAATTATGTATATATAATTTTTCTACCCTAGTTTTTTTATGACCTATCGAATGGGCTAACATGGTAACCCTAATCTTAGAATTTTTTAGTGATAAATTTGAAAGTTCGCTGGAAGTTTTATTATTCTTTAATATCATGTATTTCAGATTATATTTAACAAATATTTTATCATTTGCAAAAAAATTAAAATAATTTATTCCTCAGCTTCGTTCAAAAAAGTTTTTGAATTGTCCTGATAATTTCACAAAAAAAAAATGTTAAGTTTGCGTTGGTAGACTGAATAAAATTTGTTATTATTACGATCATCAATAACATTTGAGAACTTTTGAAGAAATTCAAACCATAAACCCGACACAAGTGTTTTAAATTTGCGATTTTTTTACCCAAAAGAGCAAACTGTAAATTTATCTTATTATTTTGTCTTTAAAATATTACAAATTCGAATCTTAGAAAAATTCCTTGTCAAACAAGAAGCCATTAAAGATTGTAATCTTTAGCAGCAAAAGCATTATTTCGCAGCCCGTTTCAATGAGAACATTAATCATTCGCATCGATTATGCAGTACCAATTTTGGGCGTAATTTCTCATTGTTTCATAGAATGATTTCCTTAAAAGCAGTTTTTAAAAAAGTCTATTTTTAGGAAATTTCTAAATGTTTTTAGGCACAAAAAAATCTTTTTACCGTAATCGAATATTTACAAGCTGAAAGTGATTTTTTCTGTAATTTTTCGCAATGGTATATCTCAAAAACTTTACCGTAGTTGGAGTTTTGTAGATTTTTTCTGCTGTGACATTGAAATTTAATTTCAAACTTGAAAAATTGTTGGTTCATTCTAAACTTTAAGTTTATTCAAAAGCCTGAAAATTTTATATCGAGTAAAGTTTTAACGTCCGCCTTTGTATAGGAAACATAAACGCATGGGTGGAATATTTTTTAATCGTTTGAATGAATAGAAATGAATTGAATGAACAGAAATTCCCTGGCCATTTTCTTCAAGAAAGCTTCATTTTAGGATGACGGGCTAAGATTTCAGACTGGACCTTTTTTGCAGTCTATCCCATCGATACACCCAAAACAACAACAATAGACGTATGACTCAAACGAATAAATTTCTCAAAATAACCATATTATGCATTAAAATTATATCAAAAAGTTCTTTCAGGAGGCAATGTTACTTCCGTTACGAATAAGGTCAAAAATAACATTTATTATGAGAAAAAAAATTGAAATATAAATTATGCTTGTATAATTATAAATGTAACCATAATAATAGTAAATTTGGCAAGAATGTTTGTTTTTTTTTTTCACCATTGACATAAAATCTGACAAAAAGACATATTTTTGACACATTTTTTTATAAGAAACTTACAACCACTAGACTAAAAATAAAGTAACATTCTGTACTTAACTGTTATGTTTAGTTGTCAAATTTTGTCAATTCTACATTAGTTCAAATTTTAATAAACTAATATTACTATATTGATATTAAAGATAAGAAACTTTACCACTTGAGCACCATTTGAGTGCATTCTTATAAGAATATATGGGCATACTCATCTCTCACATCTATCTGTAAAGTCAAAAGCTTGTTATAGAAGTGAAACGTAGTAGTTTTAATTACGTTATCACAAGTGGTATGAATTGCGAGAGGTCAGTTTAATTCTAACAACAGCGTGAGGATTTGTGCTGAATCCGGATCTATGCAGACCTGCTTCAAGTTTTGCGTGTAAGCTCAATGTACAAATATTTTAAAAACATCGTTCATTATTTTGGGGTCGTGACACGAATTTTGTTTTATTTGTACATTTTGATTGCATTTTTTCAGAAGATTATGAATTTACAAGAACCTTACTTATTGTTAGCAATAGGTAAGTCAAGAAAGTTAATGTTTTTTGAACCATCTTCTTCTTCGATTGTATATGTATTTTTGTGCTTATTGCTTAGTATTAGAAGAAAACTATCAGCATCTAGTTCATTATCAAACCGAGGGTGGCTGTCCTCAACATATCTATTAAAAGACTTAACATTTATAGGTGGGTTGAACTTAAAAAAAAAAAAAAAAAAATTCTTTAAGGATTCTCATGTTTGGTAATAATAACTGCTCTCCACTGCTCGGTCAGCTGATCCACCAGCAAATACGCCAGCATTAACAATTCAATTTTTTTTCGTAATAATGTATCATTTCACGGAGTCTTACTTCTGCTCGTTCATATGTACACCAGGAAAGCCCACGTATAAAAGTCAAGAAGTCAGTTTATTTATGGTAATGTTTCTACAATGAATGCGTAATATAAAACTTTGACTACTTCTTAGTGAATACCATTTTTTTCTTTTTCGTAAACATTTTTTTCTACAATACAAGGAAATATCATTTTTAAACGATTTCTCATCGCAATAGCAATTTGTCGTTACAGACAAAACAGATGTGTTTTATTTTTAAATGTGGTTCACAGGAACGCGTATTGTTAGGCGTAAAACATTCCTCTGATTTCATGTCTTCTTGGAATTATTTTTTTTTTATCCTCTTTATATCCATATTTGTTAACATAAGTAACATCTTCATTCGTAAACAAAGTTTGCAGTTTAAATACACCACACCATAAGTGTTTTCGACGTGTTTTCACGTATATTTTGGTGAAAAGAAACCTTTCATCATTTACTGGGAAATTAATATCCTTCCATTTTTCACACAAATTTTTAAAATTAAACCATCAGAAAAGCCTTAACGCAGCTCAGAAATATAACAACAATAACAAAATCATGCCAGTTAATGTGTGAAACTACAAAATTATTGGAGGGGGGGGGATGGTGGGGGTTATAGACTCCTTAGTCTATTATTTTTGTTTTTTTCGTTTTATACAGTTGAGCTGTATATTGCAAGTTTAACATTTTAAATACGGATTTCTTTTTTTTTTATAGACCATTGGAGAATGCATCAGCTGTCGCTAATTGTAGTTCTCGTGGTCACACAGACCTTTGGTAAATTTTTACCCTCAATCACACAAAGAAATGATGACCTAGTAGTAAAGGATAACGTAGAAGACCCACTTGATGAAAATAATTTCGAAACTGAAGTAAACTCCTTAGAAAAACAACAAAAACAATCCATGTTAGCTTCCACAAAAAATGAAATAAGCAAGCACAAAAAACTTTCCCAAATCTGTGTAGAGGCAGCATGTGACGAGAGTGGACACACTGATACAAAAGAATGGGCCGTTCTAAATAAACCCACACAAACTCTTGTAGACGAGAATGACTCCATTGAGGATGAAAACGTAAATAACACATTAAATGAAACTATATCAGAAAAATTCAATGGATTAAACAACTCTTCGAATGAAGAAAAGTTAAATAGTACAATATTATCACGTACTATTGAGAACACCATAAAGGCAATAGTTGGGGAGTGTACAGAAGCAGGGTGCCTTGCTGCGCCCTCACCAAGTAGCAGTAATGGAATCATAACAGCTTCGAGCGTTGTGACAAAGTCGAATGAAACAGCACTAGGTGACACAGTAAATCAAACAACACATGCTGATGTCTTTATTTTAAATAACACATTAGATTCAGCAAAAAATAAAACTAGCAAATTCAAAGTCGCATTTCTGAAAAAATTAGCTGCAGCAAAGGAGAGTTCAGCAGCTAAAAATACACCACTTGGTATCATGGACCAGTTAATAGATGAGGTTAGTAACAAAAAATTTTCTGTTGAAAATACATTACTAAGCAACAACAGCAATATATCTTATCTCTCAAACTCAAACTTCAATGAAGCAGATCAGAAAAATAATAAATCACCTTCAAAAATCGAGTTGAAAGATACGACTGAGAATGGACCAAATAGCACACTAGACGAAGCAAACAATAGTTTGGACAGTGAGGTGAATTTTTTAGACAGTGATACGAATAACACAGTTGACATTTTAGCAAAGTTTAACAAGAATGGTACATCCGCTCAAAACGAAACTACTGGAAAAATTAAAAACTCATTTTCTAGGAAACAAAAACCGAAAGATAATTTGACTGCGTTGATAAAGAAGTTAACAAATGCTCATTACCAGAGTAAAGGGCAGAAGATGTCTGAATCGTGTAAAGATTGCTCCCCCCATGCCAATGTCGTACACGAGGTAAACATGCCTGAAAAACAATATACAAATGCTATAAAAGGCGTAAATCAACTGGAAGGTACTGACGGAAAATTCCAAAGAAGTGAATGTACAAATGCTTCATGCTCAGCAGAAGCAACCACTGACAAAGATAGAAATGAGACTAAAAATCAAGACAGAGCGATTCAAAAAGCGGTTGGGGAGCAAAATAAGAAGATTCAAAAAGAAACTGAGAAACAAATCGCTGAGGTTCAGAACGAGGCTGGCAAACAAGGCGAAGAGAATCAAAGCGATATTGGAAAAGAAAATGGAGAAATTCAAAATGAAGTTGCAGAACAGATGACAGAAATGCAAAATGAAGTTGCAGAACAGAAGGAAGAAGTAAGAAAAGAACTAGCTATTCTTAAACAAGAGCGAGAACAAGAAAAAAAAGAAGGAAAAAATTTTACAGATAGTAAAAAAGAAGATTCAGAAGAAATTATACCTGAAAAAGATTCTGAAGAAGACGACAAGCAAACAAAGAAGCCTAAAGAAATAAAACAAGAAAAAGAAACAAAAGAGAGATTCAATTCAATTGTAAAAGAAGAATCAGAAAGACAAGCAAAGAATTTGACGGCTGCAGGCTGCATTGATGAGTCATGCATTGCATTAGCTTTGTCCAAACCAGATGAATATAAAGACCCAGAAAGCATTGCCACAGCAGTAGAAGATGAACGGGTGAAGAAAAAGTTCGAAGAACAAGAGGCAGAAAAAATTGCAAGTGATTTTGAAAGCAAAACAATTGATAATAATTCGACTACAACCGATGAGGGAATGAAAAATAAAACAGTTTTATTAAAAGTAACGGGAAATGATGAAAAGACTTTAAATAAGACAGCTGGCTTTAAAGCTTCTCTAAATGATTCAAATGGAGCAGTTTCTCTAAATAGCACAAGCGGATCACCTTCCTTAAATGAAACAGCTGTTGTAGCGGCTTTAAATAAAACAGCTGCTCCTTTAAATAACGTAACAAGATCGAAAGAGAGTGTACCTATGAAGACGGTGTTAGAATGTACGGACGAAGCATGTTCTGCTCCATTGACAGAATCAAAAATGAAAACAAAGAATATTCTATCAAACAGAACAACACCAACAGTAGATATCTTGAAAAGCTATCAAAATAAAATAATAGCACAAATGGATGCACAGTCAATAAATCAGAAAAATCTCGTCAATACATCGGCAGTTAATCATGTTGATCAAAAAATCGACAATGATGTTACAGATAATATCATGGAAGTAGGTATGAATAAACCTAAAAAAGGAGCACATTTGCTATCTAGCAAAAAGAAATTGCACGCCCCTGATCACCCTCATCGTCACACCATGGTGACTAACAACAGCGCAGAATTTTTATCAGAAGTTTTACCTAAATTTAGAATATCTAATTCAACATTTGGTGCAAGCAAAAAAGATGGGTGCACTGATGCAGCCTGTAGTAGTGATATATCACTACCAAGCTATGCAGTAGATGATGGAGATGAACTAAGAAATGACCACGAAAATGTTGTAGAGTTGACACAAACTAATAATTCAGATAGATAAGAGTTTTCGTCACAACACAGTAAAACAGTAAACATATTTTGATCATACTAAAAAAAAACACCAAAAGTTATCGTTTGTGTTCGTGTTACCCATGTACTTATTATTTTTCATTAGGTACTCGATTACTAAATCCAAACTTTATTCGAAAAGAGGGCTTTTGTTCTATTAAATACGGCAATAAATTTTTTTTTATCGAGTAGCAAGAAATTTTATACGGAAACATTTTATACCAATATGTTTGTAAATACATATACTTTTGCTAAAACTGTTTAAGTTTTATATGGATATTTTTATATGGTTAATTTTTTTAACCATATGAAAGCTGCACTTTTTAAAACTTTGTATCATGGGAGAATAATATTTTATATTGTATATGAAGTCTTAACTGGATTAATGTAACATTATTTTAATATCTTTTAGTATAAATATGAGTGTTTTTTGATAGATATTCCACAAATTATTAGGTTAATGACGGTATATAAAATCTCCAAATGATCTCTCCGATATTCAACACAATTATAAACAAACCAAGAAAGCTTCATCAAATTTAATCGATCCAAACTCTTTCATAACGATTTCAAATTTCTCATTTTCAAGGAAACAAGGTGAAATCATTAAGTAGAAATAACAAGTATATGATTGGAGCTTGTCATTTCCGTAAAATATAATTCTTAATTAAACCAAGGTGATTATAGATGATCGTTATGCTATCTAAAAAATTTGTTTTATTTTAGCTATGTTTTCAAGGGATATGCCATGCCATATATTTTGTTACTAATTGAAGTAAATATTTCGTGAAAATTCCTGGTCAAAGTGATAAAGGTTTTCAAATTTAAAAAAAAGTACATTATAAGAGATTTTTTTTAAATTTATTATCTTACTCCTCGTCATTATGAGCCACAACCAAAACTAGATTATCTTAAACAAGTTTCTAGACCACCTCATCATGTATACCTGGTTCAGGAACCAAAATAACCGATTTTCTAGAAATGACAACTTGGGTATGACATTCCACGTTTGAAAGTTGTTCGAATATTACAACTTTCTACTCGAGGAAACGTTACGCAATTTACTTTCGCATCCAAAAGACCCTCTCGAAATCGATCAAAAGAGCAACATCGTCTACCGTATTCCATACCAAAATTGACCTTCTGTGTACATCGGAGAATCCAAAAGATCCTTAAAAAGCAGAACTAACGAAGCGCGCAGTCAAAAAATCTAACGAAATCGCTATACACTCATGGGAAAAAGATCATTCATTTCAATGGGATAACAAATCGATCATCGACCTCGAACCTTGCCTTGTCTCTCGCAAAATTAAAAAAGCTATCTACTCCGTCAAAGAACCTGATCATATAAATCGAATTTCGTATACTCTTCCAGATATGTGGTTACCCACGATATAAACATTCCTCGTCAGTCCGCAAAAGTCTACCCCCATAAAACTTTCCTTGTTGGTCCGCATTATTACTACGTCACTAATAAACTAATTAACACCTTTCAAAAACACTTGATTTCGAGCCTACGCTATTCCTACAAAAACCTTAAATTTTTAATTGTAACTAGCAACTAGCCTGATGATAGGAGCAGCATGACTCCTTAAATGCACAGATAATCCTTCCAAAATTTGTAGTTTATACTTGGAAGAAGGAAATGAAATTAAATTATCTAACAATAAAACATGGCATATAAGAAGTATGATCACGTGCCATTCAGTTAATGTTATTTACTTTTTAACATGCAACATGTGCAAAAATGAAACTTATATCGGAAAAACTATAGGTGATACCAAACATGGTCGGGTTTTAAAATAAGAATGAACCAACATATATCGGAAAGTAAAAAAGAATTGTTATCGTGTAAGTTTCCAATTCACGTGTACAACTGCAGTATTAAAAACAATTGCTTAATTGAGCCGTTCTTTAAAATAAACATAATGATTTTCCTGAAGGAGCCTGGTAAATTAGAAACAATGGAAAGTAATTTTCACATAACCGGCTACGACACGTTAAATAATAGATAAAAAAACATTCCACAATTAAAATTAATCTGTCTGTTAAAAACGTGAAAACTTTTTAAATATTCGTTTATATTATTGTAAGGCACGCTCTGAAGAATCAAGAAAAGCTTTAGTGTGCAATTTACCTTGCATTGAAATTTTCCTTTTTCTTTCGGAATTGTTATATAATCCAATTGTTATTTATATTAATATTAATTCTATATATATGCGTGTGTGTGTGTTTGTGTGTGTGTGTGCGTGTGTATGTGTGTGAGTGCGTGTGTATGTGTGTGTGTTTGCTCAGTATCTATTATGATACTTTATATCTCTGGCCCTCAAGTCACATGCTTTCTCAAACCGAACTCTGTATAACCCAAAAGTAATTGGGCGTTCTTGAAATGAATCCTTTAATTTTATGTTTTTTAAATCCTGCATACCCTCGTGTGTGCTCTCCGAAGTGTCATTTTGACAAAAAATATATATCTCAATATAAAATGATTTCATCGAAGATCTAGATATACGACTGAGTGAGGGTATTGACTTTGCAGAACAAGGTTTAGGGTTCTTGATATTTCATTTCTTTCGCATCAGTACGCTTTATATAACATTCATCACCGGTAAAACTACGGTAGCATGTATTATGATAGGAAATTCTGGAGGCTAAATCTTTCTCGCATTCAGTAATCATAGCATGTAATTCGTTATATTTTCCCGTTTTGAATTTGTTGTTTTTATCCATTGATAGTTCACTTACCAATTTTTCTTTTGAAAAATTCTGACAAAAATACCAACGAGAAACTTCTATATGTAAAATTGCTACACTTCGTTTTAATTGTACTAATGGACTTAAAAAATCAATACTTTTCCTAAATCAATTTTAATTAAAGGTATAAAAAAACGCACAAGATTACATTACGTTTTACTCGTTTATCTGCTCTTTAGAAATATACATACATACATAT
>JAUZNK010069159.1:0-14183 GCA_035046665.1 Euphysa ruthae
TATATATATATTGTGCCATACATAAAAATTGTTTTCTACATTATTTTAATCTGTAAATGTGTAGTTACCCTTGTAAAAATACAATAAATTCTTTTTTGAATTGAATTCTGCATTAAATATGTCAGGAAAATTTTTCTCAAAAATTTTAAACTATTTTAATTGTGAATCTCATGGAAATCTTAATTAAATGTTAGATGGCAATTTCTAATATTATTTGCTTGCATTCTATCAATTTGCTTTTTATTTTTTAATGCAAAGAAAGCAGATAGCGAATAATTAGTTTTTCATTCAATTTCTGTCATTTTAGTTCCTATTTTCATAATTGAAATCAATATTGCTTTCATTTCATAGCATGATAAAGAATCTCAATGTAACTTTTATTTATATATTTTAAAAATGTATATAACCCATTTTATTAAAAATTTTGTTTTGTAATTAATTTTTTTTGTTAGATTTCTTTTTAATTTTGTATCTTATTTAAACAAATTGACAGGTAAATAGATTTTATCACCAAAAATTGATGTAATTATAATTGATATTATATCTCGATAACCTTGTCATTGTGTAATTAAATTTGTATGAGTCATAGTATTTATATATCTGTATTTATATAACTCTACATTTTGAATAGTAAAGGGACTTTTTTTCAGTTGCCAATTTACCTATAATAAATTCTATTTTTTATAGGAAAAAAAATAGGACAATTCTTCCTCTTACCATATATGCATGAATAATGTCATCTCCCAGAAAATCAAAGACACGTTCTGTGAAAAGTATCACACAAACGAGACGATCTTCTCTTGGATCACATAAAAGTTTTCAAGAAAATACTCTGCCAGTAACAGATAGTACAACAGGTGTGGAAGTTAATGAACAAGAAAAATTTAGTTTACATTTAAAGACATCTTATAATAACAATGAAGTCGTTGTTTCAGATTTAAATAAAGATGTTATCAAACCATCTATGGATGAACTAATGAATGAGGTTAGAATTCTTTTTTTGCTCCAACCGAAGCTCACATAGTGTTAATCATGCCAATAATTGTGTGCTTGCTGTATTTTAATCATATGTAATGTTAATTTATGACCAATATCTTTCAAATATAAGTATCATTGTCACGATTTTATTATTCCTTACTAAATAAAGTATTCTCCATAAAAAAATTTGCTTTTAGTCATTAAAATACAATTTTTATAACTTCTACCAATATATAATTTAACTTTTTAATTTGATCAAAATGTGTATTAGCTTGTACCCTTATTAGCTTGTACAATTAGCCTAGATAAGAAGGCTTTTTATCAGTGCGTGCTCTAGAGACCTAGTCTGGGATAGTTTATGAAATAAATGTCATGAACGCTTGTTTGATTGCTCTACTACTACTAACTTAGGGAGCAAACACCAGTATAAGTGAATGTTGTGACACCTGTAGGACATTTTTTTTTGAAAAATTGGCTATGGGTTGAAGTGAACACCATACTGGAAAAAATTAGGAAATTAAAATCTCAGCTGTCTTGAAACAATAAGGATCCCAAATAAATAAAAAATAATGTTATTGTTTTCAGAAAACATTGGATATTATGAAAAGACAAGTAAGCCTTACTGGTTTGGATGAATCAATGTGGAAATATGAGCATGATGAGAAAATGTTATCATTCATTGAAGATACAAATGATGAAAACCTTTTGCTTTTACTACATCTTAACGCGCATAAGTCTGATATTGTTGTTTCTCATTCAATACCGTCTTATAATGTTGATCAATTATTTTATTTTTTACGTAAGAAAGGAGAAAGGATTCAACCAAGTAATTTTCATAGAAGCTTACAATTTGCATTAATTCGATCAAATTATATTGAGAACTTGTTATGCTTGATGTCGGCTTTATATGGACCAATGTTTTTTCAAAATAAATCTTGGCCTGAGAGTATCTTTTCGAAATTTTTTATTTTTTGAATTTTTAGTCTGAAATATTTTAGGAAACTATCAAACGCATCTTTTTGTAGATGGAAAAACTTTTTTTCCAGTTTTGTTGAGCTTTTTTTGTTTTTTTAATTGTTTTAGATCTTTGAACAAAAAACATTTTAGCTTTTTCGGAAATTTGAAATCAAAATATTGTACAGTTTTTAATTTTTTTTTAATTTAAACGTTCAAAATTAATTGAAAAATGAAAATTTCAACAAAGGTCATCTTTTTTATGTAACCACCTAAATCTCCCTAAATCTTCTCCAATTTAGCTTTTTAGTTCTATTTAGATATTTGATATTGAGCCTGTAGTAATGATGCAAAAAGATTTCATTTATTTATGTTGGTTCTTTAGTTTTGGCATTTATAGTAAACAAATTGCCACTGTGTTTTAGAATAATTTTCAATTAAATTTGATAATACTTGCTTTATATTTTTAAATTATTTCTTAACATAATAACATTAAGGTATTAAAAATGATTTTGCCACACATGTTCATAAGTTCATGGCCACACTTACTGATGCAAAATATAAAACACAAGGGAAGACAGTACTTTATGTTCCCAGTGAAGGGTTGAACCTTTCTGTTACTGAAGCTGCAAAGAATAAAGATTATGTCCATAGATTAGAAAGTATATTGTTTTGAAATTTTTAATCTTTTATTTTAAAATAATTTTCAACCAACAATAACTATCAAAAAGGTTTTCAGCTTTGCATTTTCAAAGAATTTATGTTTTTTATATCAAAATTTTATGATTATCTTAGCTACCAGCCATTCCTAATTGAAGACAATTAGTGAGATGTACAATGAATTTATTATGGGTATGTTATAACTCAAATTTTGTTTGATCGAAAATCTTAAGCAGTATTTATTAGAAGCAGATTATCCAATCAATGTAGACAAATATTCGGTGATGTAAACTGCAGCATTGATTTTAATATTTTCAGGCAATGGTATTTAAAAATATACCTATACTTTTTATTTTCTATCATAGGAATATTTATGAGATGATAGATGCTCATAGATAAATTCTGTCTATTCATATCTTCAATTGGATGTTGATTGATAGAAAATTTATCTTTGAGGATATTTGAGGTTTTTTCTTAAGTGTAACACGTAAAGTTTGCTCACATGCAGAAGTGTGGGCAAACTTGAAATATTTATATTGGTTGCTCTTCCTTTATTTATTCATAAGACGGTCTGATGCCCAATTTTTGTGCGTAGACTTTCCGCATAAATTTAGGACTCAGGAAATTTTTTATGCTGCACCAAATGATTATGTCTGAAGTAAAAAAAAAGAATTATTGAAAGAATGAGTTATTGAATATTGATTATTAATTCAAATTTTTACAACTGTATGGACACACTCACTAAAGATTCTCGACCTTATGTAAAGGTGCAATGATTCATTGGACACGTCAGATAAAAGAAGTGTTAAATAATCAAGATGCATATGAGACTGCTGAAAGTGCTGGCCCACTTGAAGAAATTGAATTTTGGCGCAGTCGATGTGAAGATCTTTCTGGTATAAGTGACCAACTTGGCAAAGAAGGTGTTATGCAAATACAAAAAATACTACAGATAATAAAATCATCGTTTGTGATTCCATTTAAAAAGTTATCAAAGCATATCCAGGTAAGTATTATGTTTGTTATTTAATCAGATTCCAGTTATGGCTAATGATAAAATATAAGCTGCTTTTCAGTTAGTGCCTTACTTGGAAAGAAGCTTTCCCAAAAGAATTATTTTGTTTGATTAGCGTTTTTTTCTAATTACCGTAATGTCTCCCTCAAATAGACAATGCCTTCATTAAAATGAATAGAAACTGCAAGTAAGTTTCAAGTTTTTCTTATTTTCGAAAAATGATATTTTTAATAGACAGCCCTCCAAGCATGAAAATAAAAAATCCCTGGCATGTGTTTGATGTATTCATACTATTGTTAGCTAAAGCATGAATTATTGTTATTTCTTATACTAGTATAATGATCTCCCATTTTTTATATTTCAAAATTTGATAGTAGGATATTTAGGTGTTCAAAAGGATGTAGAAGTATCATTTTCTCAAATTTCAATTTTAAAAATGAACAAATATGATCCAATCTTGTTATTAGTTGTCTTCTTCTATTTATTGTGTATATATCTACTTATAGGATGGTTTTAATCAAGCTCAAAGCAATTTGAAGTCTTTATCGATCATCGAGTCCCCTTGTATAGAACTGTCAAAAGCAGAACCTTGTAACATACCACCGTTACTTCCTAAGCTATTGAATCTTATTAGAGTGATTTGGAATAACTCAGAGCATTACATGAGTAGAGAACGGATTACTGGGTTATTGAGAAAGGTAGGCTCATTATTCAAAAATTGTTTGTCTGTTACGTGTTGATACCAGTCAGCAAATGTATTTAAGTTAAGGGTATCATCATAGCGCAATCAGCAAAAGTACACTGTAATAAGATGACGGCATCTGTGTTTTTTTATGTTGTAATTAGTTTTGTTGAAAGAAAAAAAAACTATGTTTCTATATATTTTTTTTTTTGTTTACTTAAACTCATAGGGTAATTTAAAAAAAAATCCTAACCTAGATTTTGATTTAGATTATGTTAGAAAATAACAGTTTCCTGACTAAGTTACAAAACAGTTGCATTATTTAAATAACTTTCATTGTGTTTAATAAGATTTAAGTATAAAGGTATAAAAATAGTAAAATAAATATAAAGCCCACTTAATTGTAGCTAATTCCTAAAATGTTAATATGC
Organism: Euphysa ruthae; assembly: GCA_035046665.1. Taxonomy (NCBI): domain Eukaryota; kingdom Metazoa; phylum Cnidaria; class Hydrozoa; order Anthoathecata; family Corymorphidae; genus Euphysa; species Euphysa ruthae. Next base: position 4,721 of record JAUZNK010069159.1, read on the forward strand.
TTTAATCTGTATTCTAGTTTTTTGAAAAAACTATTTGTGATTCTGCTTGTTCAATTTTTATCACAATTTCATGGCATTTTCCAAAATGTTAAGAAAATTGAAGTTATGCTACGATTAATCTATACATGACAGTGAAATCACCACCTGAAGTGGATTGAGAGAAAAGAAATTGATATACTGGGCTGAACTTTATGGTGGTTAAAAAATAGAAGTCACAAGTTTAGAAGGTAGTGGGGATGATCTTGAGGTTTTGTATGGGTGAGAAGAAATTTTACGTGTTAAATGAAAAATTAATAATTTAGCCAATTAAATTGTCTTAAAGTCACATGGCTTTTATAATTGATTATCACTCTTAAAATTACCATGTAATCAACCGTAACAACGGCGACTGTTTTATATTGAATTGTTTATCTAGCAGCTAGCATAATGAAAAAGAACTAACTCTTATGTTGCAACTATTTTTCATGGCTAATCTCAGATATTTAATTTTTTAAATGATTGTATTATAGGTAAGCAATGAAATAATACATCGTTGTAGTACAAAGATTTCCCTTGATGATATATTTGATGGCAATGTTAAAAGTAGTATAAGTGGATTGAATGAAAGTATTGATTGTTGTATACAATGGAAAAATCAGTATAAACAGGTTTGTTTAAAATAAATTTTGTACGTCAAATAAAAGATTTTACAATTTTAGCAATTAGCTGTTTAATAAGTCATCCGTGTTTATCCTCCATCACATACTCTTCTTTGATGTACTATAATGATTTTCTGAAGCTTTGCATGATGGTTTTTAGTCATAATTTTTCCGCAGATGTTTTTGCTTTTTCCGAAAATAATAGAAAAAAGTGTTATTTAACAATGACTCCTTTGAATAGTTTTATTTTTAAAGAAAATTTTTTGTTGCTTTTAAGATTTCGCTTATGAATTATTTTTCTAATGCTTTAATAAATAATATATTTTGGAAATCTATTTATATCAAATATGAATATACAACTCCTGAATAATACTAATATCACTAAGGGAATATCACTAAGGGAATGGGATTTAACAATTAGGCTGTTCATATATAACACTTTTTCCAGCGATTAGTGGACCATTTTCAAAAATGCAAAATGGGCAAAAATTCAAATTTATAGAAATATTAAATTATCCTTTTTGCTTATTCTGACTAATAACAATTCTAACATTATTTCTGATAAAGTACTTATATTTACCTCTCAGAATCACTAAGTGTATTTTCATAACTATACGGGCACGTAAAGTTATTACCATTTTAAAATGGTTAAATTTAATCACTTGCATGAAATCTGATGTAGATTTTGGACCATGATTTATAAATAATGGCAAAGTATATTTATTTTTGTGATATTAATGATATAATATTATATAATATAATATTCTTGCTCAAAACCGTCTATATTAAAATAATATTAGGAATTAAATTAAGCTTGATCAATATTTTTTGAGAAAAATAGACTTTAAAAGGGGTGTTTTTGAGCAATGAAAGAAAGACACTTACTTTATATAATTGAAAATTTTTTAATGTATGTTTTTAGAAACCATGTAAAATTTAAGACGACCGGATAAAATTTTGTAGCTGCATTGAATATGCTATCTTGTTTCTAAAGAAAAAATGAAAAGTGAATTGGTGAAAGTAAGGCATAGTCAATGGACCATAACTTACAAGCCATAAAAAAATGTGCTGTCTTATTTTTAGGATTTCGTAGAATGTTTAGCATTACCGCTCAAAAAATCTAAGATGTTTTTTAAGTAAAATATAAACTTAAAAAGACAATTTCTCAAAGTTAATTCTTAATTAGCATCAAGCCCTTAGCAACAGAAATGGTTTTTCAATGACATTTTTTATTAAGTTCTGAAATCCTATAAAAAAATATATTTACTTTAGGTGTTATCTTTGATCTTTCCAAAGCATTTGATGCTGTTAATTACTCTGATTTACTAGAAAAGCTAAGATGTTATGGTATATGTGATCTAAATTGGAATCGATTTTGATGTTACCTAATAAATAGAAAACAATATAAAAATATTAATTTCATCGACTTGTTAGAAATTACTTGTGATGTACTTCAAAGCTCAATACTGGGTCCATTTCTATTTCTTATATTATTATTTATACCCGGATAGCTCAGTTGGTAGAGCATCTGACTCCCAACTACAAGATCATGGGTTCAAATCTCTACTACCTTTCTCTAGAACTACTAGCCTTTCTAGCAGCAACATCTAAAACTTTGCCATATCTGAGTAATTAACTCAATTGGTCGACTCTCCAACTCATCTTCCTGATCGTGACAACCAGGAACCTTCTCTACTTGATCTATTCCTTTCATCGACGAGGCTTTTGATAAGTTTTAAATTGCAGCTGATTTGGAAGATGACTTTCGCACTGTTGTTTAACGGGGTGGGAAATGGTTGGTGCCATTCAAAAACGATGCTTCTTTCCATAAACCATTTTAGGACATCTTTCCTTTCATCTGCGCTGATGATGAATGAATGTGTATAGATTCAGTGAGTTTACTACCTCACTTAATCTATACATATTCCATTTTTAGGTGTATTGTTCACAAATAACTTCTCTTGGAATTCTTACTTTGAATCTATTGCAAGATTTGCTGCCATGAAGGTTCGATCTCTAGTCTAGGTGCAGGACTTTCTTCCGTCCAAGAGTATACAATGTAATTCTAACATTCGACCATGTATTGAGCATTGCTGTCATATTTGGTCCAGAGCATCATCTGTAAACCTTTTTTATAACTTTTCACCGTTCTTATCGTTTAAAAAAAAGTGTTGCGTTCATTTAAGATTTTTTTCAAGGACCACAAGGTTTTCGTTTGTTGCTAGTCTTTAAACTATAAAGATCCCTAAATTTCACAAAAATATCTTTTTATCAAGTTTCTTCTCATCTACTTCTTGCTTGTGGAATTCTCTGCCTTCTGATTGTTTTTCTTAGTATTATTATCTCCAATCTTTAATTGTATTGTCAACCAACATCTTTGTTAGTTTGTATAAGACCTGTTTTATCTTTATCTCTTCTTTTAGCTTCCTGCCTAGTAGTGGCTTTTATTCTCACAGAAAACAACTAATTAAAAAAAGAAAAATGAAACTTAACTCATAAACTTCTTGACTGGAAAAAAGGCCTTCATGCTTCTAGTTTGGCTTTTAATCCTGTGTTTTAATGCGACATAAACAGCATAAATATAACACTAACATAAAGTAATTGTTCTGAACAAACTAATTTAATCGTCCTCCAAAAATTAATTTTTTAATTCTAAAATTTAATTTTTAGATAATTTTAAAAATTAATCCTCTTAGTTAGTGTCAAAATTTTGAAACACTTTTTGAAGTTTGCATTATAGTCAGCTAAATGATGGCAAACAAACCATTGTTTTAGTGGTCACAGACGGGAAACATCCAGTTACGATTTCATAGCGGTGAACTGCTATGGGCGTCCAAATAAATATCCCACAAAAAAAGTGTAATAAAGACTTTTGTAACTTTAAAAATAACTAAAACCAAAGTAACAAATTGAATAATACTGTAATATGGTGAGTGTTTATCCTTCATTTTCGAAACGATTTACCTGAGAAAAATTATAGCTATTCAAAAAAACTTCGCTTTCACTTCGCGAAACCTTTTTATCACCATTTAAGTTAATTCGCGAGACACTGAATTAAGTCAAAAAATAAACAAGAGTAAAAACAAGGTCCCCGAAAATGTTCTGGATGCGTCCTTTCACAGCATTTGAAATAAATGAAACAAATTTAATGTCTTGGCAATGTTTTAGTTTATCTACTTAAAGCATGTGTATGTTATGTATAAGTAACATCACAAAAATTTTATATTTAACCAGTATTTGAAATTTTCTGTTCACAGCATGTGCATATTCAGAAGGAACTGAAACAGAAATTTAATGTATATTTTAGATTATTAAATTATCTATTTACATCATTTACAAGTTTAAAACAAACTTAAAGTGAAATTTAATTGTTTTTTTATTATAGATCAGTAAAATACACCTGCGATTTGGAGAGAAAGAAAAATGGGTGTTGGACGAGACTAGCATATTTGCTCAAGTTGATGCTTTTGTTCAAAGATGCAAAGATCTTTTAGAGGTTATTAATTTTTGTGATGTTTTGTTTTTAACCTCAATGGCACCTTTATTGGCTCATATATAAGATAAATCTTGTTTCCTGAAATTCTATAAACTTTGAAGAATATCTTATTGTCTATTTGCATATGAGGTTGATAAGTAATGAATTGAATTTTGAATATCTGTTGAGTCCAACTGGATATCTAGAAAAGTTGGCCCAGAGTTATTTTTCCTTTGTTTTGTTGTTTTGTTTGATTTCCCTCGTTTAGTAATGATTTGAAGTAGATTGACCTAACTGAAGACAGGGTTTACTGTTCATATGTGTCTGTGTTTGTAAAATGCCTAAAATTTTGGTTTTCATAGTACTAAAAATCAGCTTAAAATCAATCTTGGCTGTGATACTAATTCCTTTTGTGTGAAGTAATGCATTGCTTAAGATAAGTTGCTTAATTGCTTAAGATATATTGATTAGGATAAAGAAAGTTTAGGTCTTACACAAACTGAGAAAGATAGTGGTTGAAGTTTGACTTAAAGGATTGGTGTTAATAAGAAATCTTTCGTGAAGCATATAAACCTCTGTTATCCAGTAAGGATTGCTCACATTAATTTTCTTTTTCACTCATTGGAAATTTTAATTTGTGATGATCTTTTTGTTGCAAAGTGTGATCCTGTTTATAATAGTGTCATGGCTTTCTGCTGGATAGAACATAGCTTCTAAAGAATTAAAGCTCGCTTGAGGAGGGACTGGGTGTTGAATGACTGAAACCTACACTGACATGATCCTCAGACCTTCAAACTGTATACTGCATAAAAAGGATCACTGGAGATACGCAAATAACAATAGAAAAATGTCATCGTTTAATTTTTTAAGACTTTTAGGTACTTTTTAGGTATTTCTTGTAACATTTATTATTCATATTGTACATAAACTGTTCTTCAACTCTAGTCAATACCATACTAAATTTTTGCGAATATGTGCTGCATTCATCAAATTTGAACGTCTATAAAAATTTGAAACAAGTCCTCTGTCATCATTCTTCTGACAAATAATGCAGGGTCTACTATTAAACCCGTCGAAATTAACTCTTTTTACCTGTAAATTTTCATTCATACTTAGATCTTTTATTGTTTCTGTCATCACATATTTATATTATATATTATATATTTATATAATATATTATATATTTATATTATATATTATATTATATCTAGAATAAAAAAGCATTTTCATTTAATTTAATTAAAAAGCTGTGAATAATTAAAAGCCAATTGAAAGAATATCTATGAAAAAAAGGAAATAATAGATAATGGCGTTATCTTCCATATGTGCTATTTTGAAATATATATCACTCGCTCGAAAACAAAATTGAAAGTAAAAGCCTGACTTACACTAAAAAAACTAAATTATATTAACAGGGGAAGCTTTATATTACAGGGCTATGTGATAAATATAGTTAGTGCCATTTATCTTGAAATCTGTAATTTACTTATTTTTTAGACGTATGTTCTGATAAGAACATTGAGCTGATTGTGAAAACAAGGCGTGAAATTTCTCAAAATTTTTTAGGTTTGTGATGGGTTGAATAATTTCACCCAGATGAAAGATGATGGAATAAATAAAACTCAATACATTTTCGCTGGACTCAAAGGTCCTGAAATCATTCGAAGTCTGAGAGATGTTGAAGCTACATTTGTTAAAAACCTAGAGTTACTGAAAAATATCAGACATACAATTCTTGATGTTAAGGTTAATAGTTGATATTAATTTTTAGTTCAATGTGTCATACTGTAAAAGTAATTATTAGTTTCTAATTGTCAGTTATTTGCTTTCAGCAGATTTATTCTCTATTTATTTCCCATAGTCACTACTTAAAACACAATTACTTGATTCAGTTTTTGCATGTGTAATTTATGGGTTATTTCAGCTATGTAAATTTGCATGTTTGCCAATGTCAGTTATTCAAAATGAAAGGCATAAAATTTAAAGCCTAAATTTTACATCAGACACAAATGATACGCTTTGGCATTTGCATAAACCTCTCTTAAATCATAATTTTATATTTTGAATATTATAATAATCTTTTAAAGCTCTAAAACTCTTAAAATGGTTTTGTATAGATCAATTTGTATAATTTTAATTCTCAGGCAACAACATGGCATGATGGTTATAATAATTTCAAAGCCAATATAAAAGATCTAGAAGTCATGATCAAGAACATTTTGAACTCAGCCTTTGAAACAATCAAAACAGTTGAAGAAGGTGCTGATGTGCTGGAAAGTTTCATACATCTCTCGTCAAGAGAAGCTATTCGACGAACTATTGATAAGAAGACAGTTGAAATATTCCAGATGTTCCTGAATGAGCTTAATTCTGTGAAAAAAGAATTCAACTCTCATAAATCACATGTACCTTTACTTCATCCTAAATATGCTGGCTTAGCCATATGGGCTCGATCTTTAAAAAAGCGTATTGATAGACCCCATGTTGCATTGAAAGCTGCAACTTTCCTGCCTCAAGTTGGGATTGGTAAATAGTTTTTATTCAATTTTCAAGAGAGTTATTAACGTTATAGATGATGGTGAGCAGCATATAACAGGGTAGATGTTTTAATACACCAAGATACAAATGTTCAATTGAGTTTAATTACTGTAGTTTTGTTTGAATACTGGTTAAAAATTTTTATTGTATCTAGTTTTAATAAACCCTTATAGAAAAATACACCTGACAGTTATAAGAGGCAAATAAGAAACGAACTGCGTTCTTCTGAATATATTTCATTCTTTTCTTCTACTGAAACTTTTTTAGATTTTTTATATTTGGAAATGGTTGCCGTTTTGATCCCAGAAAACATTATTTCTCATAAATTAGACATCTCATTCATTTTAAAGAAGTTAAAAATTCATCTCCCAAAGTATGTTAGAAATTCATCTCCCAAAGTATGTTAGAAATTATCACAACCTCCAATTGTGCTTAAAGTTTGTTTCATACCAGAAAATTATATTTTGATAATTTGAGTCACATTCAAACTTTTCTCTGAAGGGCTAGATTACATGCCATAATATGACAATAGGTGACTAATAATTTCTTTGCCTTATAGGCGACGAGATCAAGCAACAATACAGTCAACTAGCACAAGCTCTAGATGAGTATGTGCATAAAGTTTTTAATGAATGGACTAATACTGTTGATAAAGACACTGAAAAGTTACTCGACGTTCCTCTCATGAGTAGAAATACAGAACAAGCAGGAATGCTCGATATAAACTTTGATAGGTATCTTTGTTTTGGGCATTTTTAGAATAAAGCACTTCTTTGAAACTTCCTCTGAATAATGCCTCTATCCTGATTGCTTTTAAAAGTTCTTAGAATTTGAGCAATAAGGTTGAAATTTCCTAGATATTACTGTTTTAAATTTCTGATTATGTCTGTTAATGAAAACCTTTGTTATGACAGCCAAATGTTACATTTAAGCCTAAAAACAATGGTTTTGATTTTTTCGCAAAATAAGTCAGTTATATATATTTTTTTAAATTTTACAAGGAACTAATAGACCATAGAGGGTATCTCTTATTTACACCTCTTTTTTGGTGCTGCATCTTAATATGGTTGTTTCATGACTTGAATGTTGGTAAAGAGCGTAATCTACAGTATTGTGATCCAATAAGATATAATTGAATTTGGGAAGAGTTAAGGTAGAAATTTTTAAGCAAAAAACAAACATAAAATTTGTATTTTAAGATAATAATTAGTTTATTATAAAATGTCATTTATCAAATTTACTTGTTTGTCAAGGTTCACCTAAGATTTGCTTTTTTTTATTGGATATAGTCCTAGTTTAGAAGTTTTTTCTAATATAAAAACTTTAGGATATAAAAATTGATAAGGTTTTTAAATAAAATTAGCCTTCGTTTTTTTGGGTTCATTTTTTTAGAAAGTTCTTTGGTGATTCAATCAAGTTTTAGGCAAAGAATGAGTATATATGGAATTGAGAAATGAAAAAGCCATTTGCAAAAAGATCGTGCAGTTTATGACAAGTTTCAAATTTTACAAAAAAGGGCTTAGTCTTATGCTGATAATTTTTTATGATCATGGTTTTGCAAGGCACTATGTTGATTGAATTTGTTAAGACTGGTATTTTGTTTTGACCCTTAACTTTGCTTCAAACAGGTTCTGAATATACTTTTAGATAGTTTTGGTTCCTTGAAACATCAAGGAGGTTTGATATTTGAAAATTGTGTGAATTAGCAGCTTTAATTTTGAATTAATGTTAGAAATGTAGGCTTTCGCTATGTTTTTGCCAGTATTTTTTGGTTAGAATTTATTTCAAAAGAGGAGGTAGCATCAGTATAGATGTTAAAACAGGCTAAGTTATTCACAATTTAGCTAATATTGACAGGAGTAGAAGAATAAATTACAGCTTCATTTGTATAAAATTTAAGCCAAAGTGGTTCAGAACTTGTCTGTTATGCAACAAAAACTAAGAATTGGCTCTACGTTTACACATATATTCAATGAGGTTGTTTTTATGATAACTTTAAGAAATTCTTATCTACTTTACCATACATTGTTGTGATATCTTATACATGGTAATATAAAGACCATAAAAAACAAAATGCATAGTTACAAAGTTAGATAATCTTGGCATTGAGAAACTCCACTGTATAAAAAAATGTGTACAGGAAAATATCGACTGCTTAAAGAAAGGCCATTCCATCAAAGTTTTGTAGTGTGACAATACAACATACCTTCGTCATGGGAAAACAAAGAAAAAGGTTCAGCTTCTTGATAAATCTTGTCACACTACAACAACAATTCCTGGCTCTTCTGAAATTTAAAATGAAAAATTTCCCTCAACGGCACTACCCAATGTTACCCACACAGGCATCAGCATGATCAAGCAATCAACGCCTTTTCTGAAGGTACGATCGTTAAGATCCAGGGCTATTCAGAAAACTATACTTGCTTCTTTCAGAATGAAATCATGTCCATACACTGGACTCAAGTGCAAGCTACAAATTATTCATTTGTCATTCTCAGGAAAGTAGAAAATCATGTATGAGAAGATCATTTTGTTTTAGTGCTTTGAATTATGACATTCCTTTTGTTGAAATTTGTAACAGCATGATTCACAAACATACTAACAGAAATATACTTGTCACAAAAGATATTGAATTGTCAATTCATGTGCATCAATGCCTTTACCCAATTTTCCTACCACCCAGTACCATAAATAAGTGTTTATTTTGAAACAATTCATGGAAAATCCATGTCTGATTGTTTAGGCGGGGTTGTTAAATGTGCTCTGCCACTCATTAGGAAGACAATAAAAGAATATATTTATATATTAACAT
>JAUZNK010069170.1:0-14183 GCA_035046665.1 Euphysa ruthae
ACGTCTTATTTTTTTAGAAATCTGATAGACATATTCAAAATTAATTGAAATTATGAAATTCAAATTTCAAATCAAGGAGGTCAATGAAAAGATTTTTAAGGACCTGTTCCTTACTCTACATCTTCTTTGATTTCCTATGTAAATTTTATAACATTTTTTTAAACTTCATACTTTGTTTTATTTTTGCCATATATTGTATATAATTGTACGATTTGTTATTGTTAAAGCATGATTTTTTTACATGAAAAAATGTATTACAAACAAAAAAAAAAAAATATTCAAAAATTTATAGAAAAAGTGTCGAAATTTGCGTAAAAAAGGCTTTAGTCATTTTTATTATTATTTTTTGTATTTAGCTGCAGGTATAAAAACTACATAGGTTTTTATTATATTTGACTAGAAAATTTTTTGTCTGGACTACATTTTAACATTAATTGAAGGCCATCTCACGCAAAGGATTATTATTGTTGTTGAAGCAAGAATTAAGTGTAAAATCTCAAACGTTCGATATCTCAAATGCTTGGGTAGAAGAGCAACCGTTGTTTAAGAGCTTTAGCTGAAAAATTATAAATGTAAATTTAGACAATGTATTATTTCTGGCTTGCGTTAAAATTATACTGAAGAGGTTCATGTAACATCTGTATATCAGCCCACTCCAGATCTTATGAATATAACGACTAACATGAACTTGCAAACGATGCTTGTCCTTGTACAACCAAACAATGAAACCCAAAAAAATGTGTAAAGTAAATACAAAATTTGAGAGATAAAAAAAGCGCATTTTAAATAATAGTTATTTAAAACTATAGCCTTTGACTGAAACTAAGAAAATATAGTGAAGTAAAAAAACATAAAATGGTAGATTGACTGCGAAATTATATTTATTCCTATACTTTGCAACGATTGTATGAACAGAATAAAACATAGTAAGGTATATTGGAACTCTTTACCAACTCTGCATTTAGTATAAGTGGTATAAGTTACATTTGTAAGTTAAAATGTTTTTAAAATTTGCTTTGGTCTGTATTTTAACACTATGTTAACAAATATAATGTACATTCTACCGAATAATTCAATTAAATTTTAATATTACCTCGCGGCCACGACATATAACTAACGGCCGCGACTTGTAACTAGCTACCGCGACTTGTAACTAGCGGCCGCGATTTGTAACTAGTGGCCACAACTTGTAACTGGCGGCCGCGACTTGTAACTGGCGGCCGCTAGTTATAACTGGTGGCCGCTAGTTACGACTGTCGGGTCTGCTTTTTGTTAATATACACAAGTGATTATTAAAAAAATGGCTGAGGAAAGTGAATATGTGAAGGCAGAATCTTATGGATTTACAAAGGTATTTATTATCTATTTAAGTATTGTTGTTTATTATAAAATATTAAACAATCTGAGATGTCCTTATTTATTTATATTTAAAAATAGCTGAAGACGAAGAAAAGTATATAGAAGTTGTGTTGCTTGTTTTTGTATAAATTATTATTTATTTTTGTAGTAATAAATGGTAAAAAGCCGTGGTCACTTTTATATCTGTTTCTATCTATCATAATCTATACAATACAGATAGAACAACCATGTCCATAAATATAGTAGTTCTTTAAAATATTATATTTAAACAAATTGTTCTTATAAAACATGTTTTATACTACATACTATGTGAGGTGATATGTTGTGCGTGTGTCTTTCAGGGCCATCACCAGAATATTCAGGGCCATCACTAGATTATATGATGATCCTTATCTCTAGTTTTTCACCGGACGCATTGTTTCATTTATTGTTTCGCTAATCAATAATAATTACGTATTAAAAAAAAAAAAAAAAAAAAACTGAGATAGAAAAGATTTCATATCATGGTTATCTGGCCTAGCGGATGAGGTATTGATTCTCTTAACTTTTTTATTTTGCAAATAATAGTCACAGCAGCACACAGAAATACGCAATACTGAACTGATGTAAACTTCTCAATGAAAATAAATTAAGAAAGGATACTTCATCTTTCTGGATGGTGTAAAAGTCAAGTAAAAGTACTAACTTACACAAACAAAAAACCAAATATATAATACCTACTAGCCTTTAGAGTAATTACTTTTGTACTTATCCAATGCTTGTTTTATGTAAGTTCTGTTGTCACTGTGTAAGTCCTCTAACCTTGGAGCATTCAATATGTCTAATGTTTAAGGCTACAAGACACGTCATGCTGTTAACAGGAACCTCAACATTCCCAAATTAAATTGCATTGCTGGTCTGGGTATTTTTGTTATAAAATACAGTAGCTAAAAAGGTTACTTAGTATCATGTAGTTATTTTCTGTCCTGAAATTTTAGTGGTTGTTTTATTATTGTCAAGGTAAAAACTATAAATATTCCAGAATATTTCTGAGCCACTTCAGCCTTTTTAAATGTTTTAATATCCTGGGAAAAATATTAACAACTATTTCAAATTTTACTATAGTTTATTTTATAGTTATAAATTACCATTAATATTCAGATAAACAACTTTTTACACACAAGGAACCTGGAATATCTATCTAATGCATTTATATGTTACAAAATTGATGATGTTGTACCATCTCAAGCATCGGACTGCAAAATAATGGAAATGGGTTTAATGTATGGGGATGTTCCAGCTTTCCGACAAATTTTTCCCAAATACCAAGATGCAAGCAAATCTTATACAGAAAGAGCCTAAGAGTTAAAGAAGAAATTGAAACGAAACCACGTGTTTGGGAAAAAAATTAAAAATAAAGACATAAAAGTTCTAGCAACATATAAAGTAAAATTTGAGTTTAAATGCTTTGAAAACAAAAGTTTTGTATCAAAAGGAAACAAAAGTTTTTCCATAGATTGTCTACGTGAATCAACTTATGAATAATTACATGAAATTGTAAGAAATCATTATAAAGTGAAAAGTGGGGTTGCTACTTTCTTAGCACAATACAATGGATGTAAATTAAAATCCACTTTTTCCATTCTTGAAGACTTAGCTATATGTCAGAAGTCAAAGAAAAAAGAAATTTTTATATATTTGTATAATCTGTATTCTCATGGAAAATTGCTGTTCAAAGCAACACTTAATACCACCTCTACCTCTCAATATGTGAAAAGTAGTGATGACGAATCTGTTGGCAATAATTTAGAAATTGCTTTAGGTTCAGGTATCAATCAAGTTAATAATATATACGATACACATTATAACAATGTAACAATGTACCCCCGCATTTCTGATGGATATAATACGGAGGGTAATCGTGGTAATATTGTAACTGGAAAAGAATTACTTCCAGAGAATACCTTATTTCGTAACGATGGTTTGATAGCTGTTCCAGTACAGGATAAAGTTACTAATGAATTAAATCATTGTATATATATTAATGCGATGGTTATTAGCCAATATACAGAAATTGCAAACAGTGATGTAGCCCTTCTTCAAGAATTGATTAATTTAGAATTATTAGAGCCTTGGAGACTATCACAAGAACATTTCCTTAAATATTATACTGATCGAGATCCTAGTACTGATGGATATTTAGAGAGAACCTTACAAAATTTTGAAAGGTTACTTAAAGGTAAGGATACGCAATATTCAATTGCTCAATTATTCGATGTATATATGAAATATGTAGATACACCTTTTATTACGGGGTTTCTATGCCGATGCATTTTAGTCATACGAGTACTAAAGGTTTAAATTCAAATTATATTCGAACGGCGAATAATGATTGTGTTCAAGGAAACGCTATAGAAGATCAAGAAGAATTTACGTAATATTATGTTCGTTATAAAGCAGGCGGTCGAGAGCAGAATAAATTCTGTAATAATTTTTTTATAGAATTTATTATTAAAAGAATGAAAGAAGATAACGTTTTGAAATTGATGCAACAAATGCTAACGCATTACCACCAAATTATCAAATTACATGAAATGAGGCGAACAGCTATCTCTAATAGAAATAACACTATGAGTGCTGAATCAGGTCCTTTCGCAAAAAAGAAAAGATAAAATAAAAGAATTAACGCTATTGTAATTTGATACTATATAGGCTTTTATTATATGTTTTTTAAAAAAAAAATTGTAATTATATACCTTTTTATGATATATTTTAAAAAATAATGGATAATGTTGGTTTTCTAGATTTTGAATACGTATGTACTTTACACACGAAAAGTAATCTAGATCATAATAAATGTATTCATGAAGTTGGTTTAATAATTTTGAAAGATCGTAAAACATACGTTTATCACGCTTTTTCAAATCCTTGTTTAAAATTTTTTGACTTGTCTTATAAAGATCAAAAGGTATTTAATTATATGCAGAAAAATTTACGGGACGTACCTTTTAGATACTACTACAAAGAGAAAAAGTATAATTATGTTTCAAATTGTAAAGATATAAAGTTAGAACTTACTATAATTTTACAAGATGAATTTAAACATAACTCATCGTTTTATGTTTTTTACAAAGGAGGCACGATCGAAAAAGACTTTTTAAAAGCAATAAAAATTCCTTCAGTCGATTTGGATTTTCATTATGATATACCAAAAACTATTTATCATGAACCTCTGTTAGAAATGATTTATTATATTTATGAAATTAGAAAATTACGTAATGATTGTGGTTTTTCTATTTTAGAGTATGAAAATATAATTAAACTGTTAAGAAAAAAATTATTTTATCATAATTATAAATATGAAAACGAAATTATATTTAAATGTAAACCTTTTTTAAAAATATATGATTATAAAATGTGATTATAATATTAAATACTATTATTGTGATTGGATTATTATCGATAAATTGAAATATTTTTTAAAGAGATTTTTTATTGAATTTATATTAGTAAATCATGGAATCAATTTTAAACGATGATTATCCTAATGGTAATCTTATACCGATTGATGAGATGTTGGATAAAATTAAAGTTAACTTAACAAAGAAAGCATTGCTTTACCAAAATTCAAGTTTAGCTTACGGTCCAAACAGTTATGTAAAAGTTAGTAATATACTTTCTAGTAATGTAAGACGTAATCCACATTTGATTCCCTATAATTTGTTAAAAAATGGATATGATATTTATAAAGTTACTGATCGCGTTCTAAAAACAGGTAATGACGTAACTACTCAACGCAATATTAACGATTTAATTAATTTGAGAACGAAAACTGGAGGTTTTAGAGAAAAGACTGTATTTGAAGAGCTAAAGGATTTAATATCTTTAAATAAAAGTAATAATCTTGGTAATTCAAATACAACTTCTTTTCCTAATGATAATAATATTGGTGATAATAAAAATATTAATGGCACTCTTAATGATATAGAAAATGAACAATTCATTAATTTAAATATACATCCAAATGAGAATCAACTGTTGAATAAAGTCTTAGTTGATGATGTTACAAAAGCGGTCGAAAACACAAATAAGCACATTAAAGATGAAGAAGAAATGAATAAAATTGGAGTAGATATTAATAAAACAAAATATCTAACAAGATCGGTCAGATCACTAAAAGATAATGACTTTATTTTTGGTAATGTAAATGAAATTCCGAATGATATTATTGATAATTTGAATACAAACTATATAAGACAAATAATTATAAATAATCATTGCAATATAAATGATAGAGATGGTATAATTTATGATGGTAAAGTAACCGGTTATAATATTTTTGACGCGATATTACACAGTTTAAATGACGATTTTAAATTGATATATGAAGCTAGTGAATTAGTTGTACCGATACCTTGTGATTTTGAAACTTTTCGTAAAAATTATAATGTTCCAGATCCTTTACCAGTGTTTATATTAGCTATTTTAAATAATTTTACTCAGACTAAATTACCACTTCGAAGTAATGACCATAACTTTAGCGTGGATTATATCACGGATTTTTTTGATGATCCTTATTCGTTTATTAATCTAATTCTAAACGAAATCAGTGAAGATGATCTCAATTCTCAAAAAAGTAGTTTTTTTGGATTTAATAGAAATGCTTTAAACAGATTACAAAATAATTCGGAACGATCTTTGAATAATTTAGTTATATCATATAAAATACTACTTCAAAATACATTTCCCGAAGTGAAAAATGTTTGGATACAAAATCACGGTGTAAAATGCAAAATTAAAGATTTAACGATTGTTGCACTTATCGATTTAATTGTAGATAATTATTATCATAAAGGCAGGGTTGGACTAATTAACAATAGTCAGATAATTGAATCAAAAACTCAAATTAAAATATCACCTTTATTCACTCAATTATACGAAAGAAATTACAAATGTATAGAATTGAGTATTTTAGCTGTCATTTTAGATATTTATTATTCATTTCAAGACGGATTGTACGAAGATGTCTTATTATCATCAATCACAAATATCCTTAAAGCAGTACAGAATAATTATATGAATTTTGCATATTTCTTTACAGTTGACATTAAATTTTTATTTTATAATAATCACTTGATGAAAATTCAAAATATTTTACCTGAATTGAAATTACATTCAAAATCTATAGTAGTTTCTAACATTGATGTTAAACCAAAAAAGCTTATTCCGAACAAAAATCGTCAAGATGAAGAAATTTTAAAATATATCGAAGAGAATTTAATCGATAGTGAAATTGATAGAAATAATGATGGTATTCCTGATACAACAGCACAACAGGAACAACCAATACAGAGCAAAGCTGATGTTAATACAAAATTTTTCACTCAGATTCGAAAATCACCTCGCTTAAGACAAGAAAATTTATTACCGGAAAATAATTCTACGGCTAGCAATCAACAAGAATTTTTTCCGGTGTAATAGATAAAATAAAAATATGTTAATTGTTTTATTAAACGAATATAATTATAAAAGAAATAATAATGGTATTAATTTAAATGTTTATGATTTTGAATCTAGATCTTTAGATTTGATAACCGGTGAAAATGCTTTTATAAAACTTATTGATTTACCAACAAAATCATTTTTAACTAAAGAATATTTATGGGATCATGGTAGCTCCTTTATTAAATATTACGATGATAGAATTGCGAAATATGTTAAAAAAGATAATTTAATTAATCAACATATTACAGTTATTTATGGATTTGATTTTAGATCTTATTTAACTGGTAAAATATCAGATACCGATATCGAAGGAGTGGATTTAAAACATCCTGTACAATTTCAATTAGAATTCTTTAGTGATATAAATCTATCCGATTTTGAATATGACGTATATTACTATGATAAAAATGACGATGTAGTGAAAAGTCGTAAAATGGTAGATTTGATGAATTTATTAAATTATGGTATTCAATATCGACTCATGCATAAAAATAAAATTGTATTTCGTTATATTTTTGATGATCCCGATTATCAATCCGATAAAATTAGATTTCGAATTGAACAAAATGATTTAGTTTTCAAACCCCAACCTATTAAAGACTTTAAGGATTATTCTTATGGTGTTAGTTGCGGTGTGATCGCTATTGTGACTAAGAAATTTATAATTTATTTTGATTTGTACGAAGCGGCAACAATCTTTAAAATCAATAATTATAAATTAGGTTACGGTAGTTTATGGCAGGAAATTCTGGATAGACGTTACTTTTCTTCTTTAATACCATTTCCATGGTTTATTACGTACGGTATGTATCGTGATGAATTGAATTTTGATTTTACAATTGTGGAAGAGTATTGTGAAAAGCAAGGTTTAAAAAGAGATGATTATAGAATTATAATGAGTAAGGATATGTATTATGCAGATGGTTACGCAAATTACATAAGTTCATTTATTGAAATTGAAGAGGTAGCTGGCACCAATATTAAAAAAAAGTTATATCCAGAGGCTACAAAAAATGTCATAGGTAGATTTGCTCGCAGTGTTGATGAATTATTTTACGATAAAAATGATTACATGATTTTACAAGGTAAAAGCTACTCATCTTATAAAATAGCCAATTTAAATACTGAAATTGATTATCAAATATACGACGGAAATTTTTTGAACGTTTCTTTAAATGAAAACTTATTCGATATTAGATCTTCGCTTATAGATCAAAAAGGATATAAGTTAAACGAAAATCCTGGGCTGGCCATTGAACCTCAAAATTACACCACCTTTAAAAAAGTTTATACTGATATAATTGAAGATTTCAATAAAACTTTAACGGTGCGAAAAATGAAAACGTATGATATATTTAAAGAATTGATAGTTCCTTCTGGCTTTATTAAATACAATATATATTTAATTGATCCAAAATGGTTAGGCTCACACAATCCGTTGATAAATGATCCTTATTTTGAAGATCATCGTCATTTTTTCATTTATTTTGATAAAATAATTCCGACTTTAGCTGCTTTTACAAAATATAATTAATCTGATATTCCAGACAATTATTTCAATATTCTAGCAGAAATATATCATAATAAAAGTAAAGGTGGCGAGTACATTTTGAATAATACTTCATATTCAAATTATGTTAATCCGTATAGAAAAACTTTATCGAAACCGATTAACGTATCACAAACTGTAGATAGTTTAAATTTATTTATTTTTGGTAACGATTCTGAAGAGTTAAAAGATTGCACAATAAGAAATTTTATATTTTACATCAGACCAAACGTAAAACCAATGCCGATTATCGATGTACATTATGTTTCTTTTCGACAATCGAATCTACAATCAAATAATCCTTCTATTCTAACTTTAGATAATGCGATTATGATTAGTAATTTATCACAATATGTAAGAGACGAAAACGTCAAAGTTCAATTTACGTTAGAATCAGTTGTGTTTAGTGAAAATTTATTGGCTCAAAATAAACATCCGTTATTACTCATTACTACTGATTTAGTAGATTCAGCAAGATTATTTACTAATTTTGGTGAGGAATCAAATAATTACAATTTATTTGGATATATTAACCTAGATTCTTATATTATGGAACAAGAAATAATTATTGCAAAAAACGATCAACCTTTATTAGTTGATTTTGGTTCGTCAGATAGTAATACCTCAATTTATCCGGGTACATCATTTCCTTTTGATTTGAATAATATAACTCCTTTAATAGAAGGTTTTACGATAACAGACGGTGAAGGTAATGCCTTATCACCTGGAAAAAGTTTAACTCCTACATCTTATACATTTATTATTAAAATTATTTCTGATATATAAAGAGATGGAAAAATATTTTTATGAAAAAAAAAAAAATTTACTTAGACAATTATGAAGAAAGCAGGGAGTACTAACTCAAATTTAAAAAGTCATTTTAATTTATTAGAAAATCATAAATTCAACGAATTGAATACCGAATTCAGGAAAATATACGACGAAGTTTATGAAATTAATGTTAACTTACGTAAACAAGTAGAATCTTATCGAAAAACAATTATAACTTTAAAATCGAAAATAGACGATGTAAACGAAGAACAGAAAAGAACAAAATTCCGCTATAACGAATTGTCTAAGACCAATTTTAAACTACAACAACAAATCTCTAACAGAAACAGACCTCATGAACAAAGAAGTGAAGCATTTGATATGATAAAAAATAATTATGCATACGACTATGAAGATAATGAGAATTATTATCAGAAACCAAATAGAAATCAATTTGTAAGCCGACCTTCAATAAAATCGTCTGTTAATGAAAACAATAATTTTAATTACAGACAAAAAGCACATACACAGCACATTAATAAGAGTGATAATAATCGTAATGAGTTTGATACAAAAAAAGATATATACCAAGACGAACAAAATAATGACTATTAGATGCAAAATGATGATTCAAATTTGTCTGATGAAAATAACAATAATAAAAGTCGTTATGAGCAGGTGATTAGTAAACCAAATAACAACAATAATTCAACCTGTAATAAAAGATCGTCAATTGCTAATAACAATAAAGATAACAGATATTGTCAGACGAAAAAGAAAAAGACAAATAAAAATAGAGAATATTTTGACGAAATGTTACATTAATATTATTTTCATTTTATTTTTTCAAATAAATAAATAAGTAATATTAAAACCGATCTTGTTTATTTTTTAAATTTTTTTTTGTTTCATAATGCTTGAACCACATAATGAAGAAGCACTCGGAGTTAATTTATTTAAACAATCTGAAAATAATTCTTCGAATTTGTTGGATACGCCAATTAGTATAGAAGATTCAAACGTAAAATTTAAAAAAATACAAAATATTGTTAAACAAAATGATAGTGTTGGAGGAATTCAAGATTTTGAAGGATTCGAAAAACCTCGTTTTAACGGAGCCGAAATTGCTTGCTACGAAAGAAAAGGATTGCAACCTTCTCCTGCATATATTGCCCAAAGATTATTAAAATGGAGTAATTTAAAAGTACCAAATGCTGGTTTATTACCGTCAACATTTGTCATTTCGTATGAATTTCAAATGGCAAATAATGCAGCATTTACTGAACCCATTAAATTTGATAATACCTTCGCTTTAAGTCAAGGTTTTCCTTATAAAATAATGAAAGAAATTACTGTGACAGATGCTGTATCTGGAAATAAAATTACTCCTTCTTTTAATCAAGCACCTTATGATCAATTTTTATCAAAAGCAAAAACATTTACTGAAAAATATTGTAATTATACTGATAAACAGTTATTTTATTTTAATCCAAATTTTGAATTAAACGATCCAGCAAAGAAGTATGTAGACCCTACCTTAAGTAATAGAAATAGCGTATTACAAACGTTTACTGCGGATAGGTTGCTTAATGGAATTCGAATTGAATTACCTTTATCGTTAGGGGAACATTTTTTTGCTATAGATCAACCACTTTTACCGGAAACTGATATAGTAGTAGACATACAATTTGATGATGTAAAAGCGAATATGGCACATTACATTGAAAAAATGTCTGATTCCGTTACACCAGTATATTTTAGAATATTAATGGATACTATTAGATTGAATTATAATGCAATTCAATCTTCTGATGTTAAAATGACCTTATTTCAAAGTGGATTACAAAAAAACGGTTTATATGATATTCATAAATTTACATCTGCTAGAACAACTATTAAAGATTACCCAACTAGTATTTCTACAATGACTCAAAATTTTATTGAAAATTTAGATCAAGATGCGGCCGTTGAAATAGCCGTACTTCCCACAGCGTTTAACACTAAGTATCCTGATTTATATCAATTTACTCGTCGTGTATTTAAAAATATTTCAGTTGAAAATATTACACGTAATGGTATTAATTATGCGTTAAATTATAATCGCAGCAATAGTGATGATTTAACTATCTTAAGACAAATGTATAAAGGAATTTTGACTGGAGCATCTACTTTAACAAATTTTGCACAATATAGTCAATGTAATTTATTAGATAGTATGGCGTGTGATAACGCGACATTTTATGATAAAAAAATAGGCTCATTATTTATAGATTTACGTCGCGCAAGAAATTATAACGGGTTACAAGAACCTTTTGAAAATGCCGACCAAATTAAAGTTACTTTTGATTTAACTGACAATGCTTTTAAGGATGATACTGGGAAAACAGAAGATGGTACGTGCCTATTTGCAGTCACAAGATATACACATGGTGCTTACACTTACATTATAAATAGACAAGGTCTAACAGTTTTGGTGTGTCGCAATTTAAAATAAATAAATATATGACTAAATAAGGAGAAAAAAAAAAAAATAATTTTTAAATATTTATTTATTTATTTATTGAAAGCGTATTTTTTAAAAAATTTTTTTTTATATGAATATATTATATCATAGATTGTTTTAAATAGTAAAAAGTTATATAAATACATATGAGAAATTACAGAAGTTGTATTTCTTCGGAGTATTCTAGAAGACCGGTACGTAAATCGAAATATAGTGGATTAGTATTAAAATTAGCTGGTAACGGTTATAAAAATAGAGCCATTTGGGATTCGATTTTAACAAATTTTTTCACAACTGATAACTATAACAGAAGGGTTAAAACTCCACGTACAAAAAGACGTAAACGAAAAACTAAAAAATATTATTAAAAAATATTTAAGCATAAATGAAAAGTAACACAAAGACAAAGAAAAAAGGAAAAAGTAGTATATCATCTAATCGTAAATCATCTACTAAAGGTAAAAAGAAATCATCTTCATCAATAAAAAAAAATTTAAAAAGTAAGGCTAGTAAAACGGGAGAAGACGTTGGTCATTTTATCGTTGAAGAAGCTGGAAAATCTGCTCAGACAGTTGCAAAAGGATTATTTACAAAATTTAAAAACTTATTTAAAAAAAAGAACAAAAAAAAAACTAATATCACAGATAGTTTGTAAAAGCAAGCCAATCAGAATATAGAAAAAACATTAGCAACAAACGCAATTAGAAATTTCGTAAGTACAATCAAATAGTAATAATAATAATAATAATAATATTTATGGGAGCAGCACTTGCAAAGGTAGCTAGTAAATCTGCACTCAAAGCAATAACAAAGTCCGTTCCTAAGGTCATTGGTAAGGCTGCAAAGAAAGCTGTTCCAAGGATTGCAAAAGGAATAACACGATCAGCAAAGAGTGTTGGTAAAAAAATCACTAGGAGAAATTTAAAAAAATATTCTAAAAAAGCTTTAAAACAAGCTGTGAAGAGTTCAATAACTGCTGGCGCTGAGATAGGAACCCAAGCTGCAGTCAACAACATACTAGGAAATAAGGAGAACGAGTATAATAATTATACATATAGGGATTAATAATAAGTGAAAGTATCATATTAATATAGAAAGAGTAAATTTAAAAAAAAAAAAAATTCTAATTTATAAAAGTCGTATTGATGAATAAAAGTATTTTTTTATTGAAAAAAAATATGTCATCGAATATTCATAAAGAAACTGTGGTACATGATGGACCAGTAAATACTGCATATTTGGGAAATGCAATTAATCAAAGTGACAATAATAATAATAATAATAATAATATTATTATCGACAACGACGATAACAATTATGAGCTTTTACAAAAATTTGAACAAATTAAAGTTGATGGAAATGTGTATATCGAGAGACCAATTGGTAATGTGAACGTAAATAAAAAAAAGAAAACATTTACATATAAATTGAAAAATTTAAATCTTGAAGGTATTTTCCATTTTCCGGAAAGTGTAAATAACAAAGTATTAAATGCTATTCAAAGTGGTGATCCTGATTTATTATACGAAGCGTTCTCAAGTTTTTTTAATTTAAACGAAGCTGCTTGCAAGTATCACGACATAATAATAAGAGGACAATTCAATAATTCTTTTAATAATTTGAAAATTATACATTATCAGTTGTCAAAGTTATCTTCAAAATTTCCAATATTTATTTGTTCATTATTATAATTATTTGAAGATTTATGTTATATTGCAGAACAAGCAAACATAAATCCTGCTAATTTACCTACTAAGACAGCATGTTTATTTAAATCTCAGGGGCAATACGACAATAAAAATAGAATGGAAACGTGCCACATCATATTATGTTTGAAAGAATTTGTCATAAAATATTTTAGATTGTTATTATATTAATAGAATATGTTCAATTTATATTTTATTATTTATATATGTATTTTATGTTCCTGTTTAGTAAATATAAACACAATAATTAATTTTGTTATATTTTATTTACGCTCATTTAGTTTAAGATTTTGCAAATGTTCACAAAGCACAGTGATGATAGAAAAATTATTCATTAAAAAATACGCAAATAAAATTAACTACCATGAAAAGAATACTATTTTCATACTAAACACATTTATTCAAATAAGATATTTTGGAAAGAGGAAAAATATCAATAATGATACGCACAACGATTTAAACAAGTTATTTCAGATGTTTTCAAATATTGTTCAAAAAGAGACCAAACAGATACCTACTTGGAATCAAATCGAATGTTTAAATAAAGAAATCGTACAGCTGAAAACTGACATAGAACTTACTAAAAATATTTATTTATTAAAATATAATACGCACTATGTTTTTGCAAACGAAGTTATTAATAAACTCGATTGTCATAAAGCTATTAAAGAAAATATAGATATAGACTTCTGGTTAGATTTGAGATGTAATGATGAAAATTCTTTTCTAATTCGAAAACTGTGTAGGGAAGAGTTAAAGATAAGTGAACCTATAGAAATTGAGCGTGCACATCGGGTCGGGAAAAGTTCTG
>JAUZNK010069181.1:0-14183 GCA_035046665.1 Euphysa ruthae
TTTGTGAAGCCACTTACCCAAGTTATAAATCTTTCAATCAGAGCTAATACGTTCCCTGATGACTGCAAAATTTTCAAAACCACTCCTTTATTTAAATAAGGGATTAAAACTGAGGCAAAAAAACCAAAGGCCAATATCTTTGTTGATAAAACCTTCGAAAATTTTATTGATAGTCAAAATAGGAAACTTCTTGAAAAATATCTTATATATATCTTATATAAATTCCAAACGGAATTTTGAAAACGGTCATATTTCCATGAAAAAGGTTTTGAAAAGGAATATCATACTGAAATGATACTTATCAATCTCAAAAAAAACCTTTGACACATAGATTCCAGCATTCTTCTTCAGAAATTAAAGTCCATGCGATTTTCAGAAAATCTAGTTTCTTGGTTAAAATTCTATCTTTCAAACAGAAAATTCAAGGCTAAAATCGACAAAGAACTTTCCAGTGAGGAAATAGTGAAATGAAGGGGTCCCTTAGGTATCAATCTTAGGCCTTCTTTGTTAATGACACAAACCAAGCAATAGACTGTGAATTATACTTCTCTGTGCAGATGGCAATTGTTTCATTCTTAATTTTTTTTATTAGAATGTTGTTTTTAAAACTTAGAGTATAGTTTAATATTTCCCAGTTTTGATTTTAAGACTTTAGTTTAAGATCACTTTAAGCTTTGAAAATATAATTTCATCAGTCTTTAAAAACATGGCTATGGAATCTACAAATAAAGATTCTAGTATTTGGATTGAAATTGATAAAAAAATGTTTTAAAAAGCCATTACTGCTGTTAAATTTAAGTAAGCAAAAAATAACAATGGTTTGAGTATCTTAAATGCTAATTTGTTTTAAATGAACGAAAATTTTGTGTCTAATAGTATTCTACCATTCGTGAAATTTTTCAGACATTTTATACTAGAATGCAGGTAAGTAGCTGATAGAGGAGCTGGTTTGACAATATTTATTCTGTAAAAATATTAGTACAAGAGAAGAAAGACGTTCTCTGAAAATTAAATATTTACAAAAAAGGAAAAACCATAGGCGCAATAATTGTCTGTCAAAGTAATATTTCATTGCGGTTTCTTTAAATAACAGCAACAACAAAAAAATTAAAAAAATATATATTAGAAAAACAGGGTGTGAAATTTTCTGGAATTGTATTTTGAACACTACTATCTAATTTAGAAATTTAGGCAGAGAGACGCTTTAGGGGATTTGTATTAAGTTATTGATAAAAATGTCCAGCGAGGAGCCGTTTTGGCCAAAATTGACTGTAAAATAAAAAAAAATTCTCATGATTATTGGACTAGCAGATATTTATCTTCATATTACATCTATAGAGCTAAAAAAAAGTTTTTCTTGATTTTATGCCGAAATTTAAACTGTACTGTTGTTTTTATATTAATAAGAAGGTTGTTCCATAGAAAAGGACAATCTTTTTATGATTGATTGTCTGAAAGGTATGTCAGATTTAAATACATGTGAAACATTGCGTACAATCACTCTCTTATCAACAAACTACCGATTTATTGCTCGGTTTAGTATTTTTGTGGGAACAATTATAAACAAGATCTCATGCCCTTGTTTTAGCGCTTTTAAGACATTCTTTCGATAAACTTTTATGGCCTAAGGCCAAGCAGAACATGCCATGTCAAAATGGTTTCGATGTGTTGTGTAGAGAAGGTGGTTAATAAAATATTTTTCATAGAAAACTAAGTTTAGAATCAAGGTTTTAGTTTTATGGGTACACCTCTGTAATTTATATTCAATAAATCTTATTATAGTTGAAAAAAAAAAGTCTTATCATCTCTGAAGAGTGCGATTATTCTGTTATAAACAAACCACTTAAAAAGATTGGAAATGCATTTTCTTTTTCTTTTTTATCTTTATGCTGTAAAAAGTAAACAAGTTTTATCTGCTGAGAGAAATAAATCACAGTTTATTGCTTGTTCCATGCCATTTTCATAGGATAAGAACACATGAGGGTCCAAGGTTAAGTTCTCGTGGACTCCACATTTCAATATTTTCTCATATAATAGTATTTTTATATCAGAATATTAATTTTAGTATTAAAGTATTTATAATAGTAATTTTACCCAAAATTTCCTATTCAAGAGATAGGATTTGAACCAAAAAAATTACCCTTTTTGAAAAACACACGAGAATTAGTTTCTCAAACAGAATGGTGTGATCTATTGTGTCAAACATTTTGAATATCAATAAATATCATTGTGGTGTGATTTCTCTATCAAAAACTTTTACAACCTTTTTGTGAAGATACTACACTACAAACAAGGAACAGTGTAATAATGAACTTAACCCTTTTTGTCTTATTTTTTGTCTTTGGTCTTTTTTGTCTTTGGTCTTATTTCGATTGGTAAAAAACAATGCTTATTAAATAATAACTAAGATGATTTTTTTTCGCAATTCGTAGGAGATTGAATTATCTATGTGTTTGGCCAAAAAAAACCAAGAAAGTCCATTTAGGTTTGTTTTTTGCAGGTATACTTAAAAATTATCTTCCTTGTAGCATTTATTGGCGTCTGTGATCCGGGTGTGGCCCCTGTGTTCATTTCAGAAGTGTTTTGATTGCAAATATATTTGTCAATAAACCTCGTTAGGTATTTTTATTGTATAACATTCTAAAAACAAAACAATTGTAGTGAGAATTTTATTCACAAGCGCTGCATACATGGCTTACAATTTTCCTATTAAATTCGTTAATCCTTTTAAAGAATGATTTTCTATTTCCAGGGGATCATCCAGGTAAACCCCTAACGGTAACATTAGCATCCGCAATCATAACTATCCTTCACTCAATCTGAGAGTAAGAAGAAGCATTTAGTACAATTTTTTTTTCTAAGCAAACTGTAGATATTTTCTTTACGTAGCATGAAGCAAAATGTGTCAAATTTTATTAGAAAATTATTCCTCTTTACTATGTCCATAACATTTTTTGCTCCCTCAATTTTGAATTGTTTATATGGAAGATAATTTTTTGATTTTTTTAATTCTATATTTTTCTTTCCTTTTTTGGGTTCCGCAACAATCATCACTATTAATTACCTCTTTTTCATTAATTTTTTCATTCCATTGCCCCTTTAGTTGGCAAAGATTTTATTTCGTACCGTTTGTTTTATTTTATTTGGATTGTTTTAGCTGATTTGTCAATACTCATATATTTATTTCAATATTCATATATTTATAAAAGAAGTTATACAGGATAAATACGTCAAAAAAAAAGTTGTTATCAAAATGTGTTCTGGTAATAAAAATAAATAAAAACTATAATAACCATAAATTAAATTTTAATATTTAAAGAAATAATAATAAAAGGTTTAGAAGTGGAGTTAGTTTCAATGAAAAACGAAATCGTACCAGTCTTACCAACACTAAAAAAGCTAAATAGTTTAACTAAAAATTCACATTAGGTATATATTTTCTTACTTCAACAGTAAGATCATTAAACAAGAGTATATAAAAAATTATTTGCCACCATGCTCTAATTTCATTTTTGGTAATCTTGTACAGCTAGTTGTTGTTTCTTGTTCCATACGAGTGCTTAAGTAAGGTGGTATACCGCCCAGAAATTTCAAAAATTTCGAAATTCGATATTTATTGTTATTACTCTTTTTTTCGAATACGTAGAATCGTTTGAAAAAATTTTGATATCCGTGAGTTATCTCTAAATGACTCAAATCAGTCATTTAAAACGAGATATGTGCCTTGAATTTCCTTAGTAACGTCCTTAGCAACAATTTTAAGCCCTAAAAAACTAATAAATACTTGTTTTTAGCCAGTTGAATTAAAAAAGTGAAGCCAGTGAAATTTTTTCGTAGTCTAGAGAATTACTTGATGTTTACCAGAGAAATTTGAACGATGTACTGTAATGCTTTTAAAGATGATATCCAAGCTATGTAAGTTGGTTGATTTTTATCAAAATAAGTTTTTTTTAAAAATAATTTTTGAAATATGGGTAGCTTTAATAGTGTAAAGAACAGTACTATATACAGAAAAAAAGAGAAATAATGCTTCTTTTAAGAAGAAGAGCATAGAAAAGGCCAAAGTAAATGATGTAATTAAAAATCAAACTAATTTAAATGACAATAATTTATTGCTAAACAATGCCTGTGAAAGTTTGTCAAATTCTACGAAAAAAGTTGAAGAAATACCGTCAGAAACAATATTTTCAGAAATTAATAAAAAAAAAAAAAAGATATTAGCTTCAATGTATTGTAGATTATGCAGAACAAGTAGCCAACGACACAATATCAGATGCAGATATTCGAGATTACAAGTTCACAACAAATAAGGATAAGGTTGATGTTGTCGATATCGGTATTTCTATTGATGGGACGTGGCAATGGCGTGGGTTTTCATCCAATAATGGAATAGTAGTTGCTCTCAATCGATACAGGAAAAGTCATTGACAAATTGAGGTTATGGGCAAAATTTGCAAAGTCTGCAATAACAAGAGCCTTTAAAAGATTTAGATCCAAGTTTTTATGCTAATTGGAGAAATACAAATAAGTATATTTATAATTATTTTGCACCTGGATGGAGTCAGAGTGTACGAAACGCTTTTTTAACCGATCTTCGAATAGCATAGTTTACGATATACTGACTTCTTAGGAGGCGGCGACAGCAAGTGTTACTGAAATGTTAAAGAGACTTATGAAGGTTTTGCAGTTAAAAAAAAACTTGTATTTGTTGGTCATTACCAAAACAGAGTGGGTACAAGATGTCGGAGTTTAAAAAAAAAAGTTAAAGGGAGATCACGGAAAGTTGACAAACGCTAACAATGACTCCGCCTTCAAAATTATTTTGGTGTTGCGCTGCGACAAAATACACACAATTTAAAAGAAATGCAACCTGCAATTAGAGCTACATCGTTTCATGTTGCATCATCAAGAAAAAAAAATCTATTACCCAGAAGGGTCATCATGCAATTGGTGCCAACATAATTGCGACATCGCTAACAATAAAAATTTTTATAAGCCTGGTCTTGGTCCACTGGGCATAGTTATGAAGCTAAAACCAACTTTTTGAGCTTAAATGGTGATTCAATGCTTGAGCAGTGCCTTCATGGTAAGACGCAACACCAGAATAAAATATTAATGCCATACATGATCTGGCAACGAGCCCCAAAAATGAAATTTATGACTTTGAAATATTAAAGTTGGGAAATAATGATGTGCTCAGCAGTTTTAACAATGGCCAGAAAGCAAGTGTTTTATTGTACGAGAAGTTAAATATGATTCCTGGATAGTACAAGGTCAAAGTATATTGAATACAAAAGGTATATATTTGGATGAACACAAAAGTTAAAAAAAAATTAAACTACGTCGAAAAAAGATCCGTGGTAGAAAGTTCCAAAAACAGGATGAAAATGGTGGATTTTAAAGATTTTTATAGTTTTAGACATGTACTTTTATAGGTTTTTCAATATAGTTTTATTTAAAAGTGACAATTTTTGCGTAAAACTGGATTTTAAGGTTATTTTTATTTATTTTTGAATTTTTCTCAGAATGGAAATTTTCAGTGCCCATGTCAATGCCCAACCAGAAATTTCATAAATATTTAATTTCTGAAATTATGAGGCTGTTTTTAGCAAAAATTTTTGAAATCCGTTATCTTTAAGCGCTCATTAAATTTTATTAAGATATATTTTTTAAAAATCGATTGCAGTGTTAATATAGTTGATACTTTTACAAACTTATTTCTATTATTTTGGTAAATTGTCTATTTCATTAGCAACCCAGTTATGAAGATATTTCGGTCAGCGCGTCAAAAACCTCATTTTGAGAAAAACGCATTTAAAAGAAAAAAAAGTTAAAAGCTAGACAAAATCCCATTTTCTACTCAATTAAAATTATAATATTTGTCAAGCATGCTTGCATAAATATCATATGACAATTAAAATCCTCCAATTTCATATAATTTGCCTTTCTTTTCATGAGTAACATCTTTTTTATTCAATTTCAATTTCTTGACTTTTCGACGTTTTTTATTTTTGTTTCCATTTCCATTTTCAGACCAAAAGCCCTTTTCCGATTTAAATTTGAGCATCCTTTTAGAGTGCAACTTCCTGGTATCATATTTAATTTTTCGTTAATAAGAACACTAGCTTTTCTACCAATGTTGAAATTCCCAAAAGCATCATAAACACCAAACTCAAGATGAGGCAATAAACATAATTGGTTTTCGGAATACGTTCCCAAATTGTACTGTTAAAACTCTTATTTTGGATTTTGCGTCTTACTATGCAAAAATTTTTCTTGTTTTTTTTTTCAGAACTCAGTTCTTCAAATACGGTTCTATTTTTAACACTATATCTATTGGAACGGCCTGTCCTACATGTGTTAGTACCATTTACATTATCCTGATTTTATTTACATTAGCTGTCGCCAACAGTGTTGAAAGTGCCAATTGCTTTCAGCTGGGGATACTACGTGAAATAAGTTTGCCAGCTTTCATTGCTTTTAGATTTCTCTTATTTTGACGGATGGCCACTCAAAAATAATTGTTCAATCGGTTGATTACGGCATCTGTAAGACGACCTCGACCACCAAATCCTTTGTTCCTTATCTTTAGATTTCTCAACCGCGTTCCAAGCCGTTTTTGATAGTGGCCAACACAATCAAGTTATTTAACCTCAATTCAAGAATATTTGTTCTATACATTGGAATAGCTCTTACTATCACCGTCACCCAAGAAATTTACATAACGATGGATCGTTAAGATCCTACGAGAAAACTATACCTAGAAAAACAATATAAATTTTATTGAAATTCACTTGTAAAATTTGTGCGGCAAAGTAAAAAGAACTATTTTTCAAATTAACTCAGTGATATTTCTAAAAACCTAAAGAAAACATGGTCTGGAATACATAACCATTTAAATTTCAGCTCAAAAAATAATGTATATCCCACTTGTGTTTCTAATATTAGCAAGAATAGTATTTCTGACCCAAAAAAAAAAATCTGAAACATTCAATTCCTTTCTTATATCAGTACCTGAAGCTATCCAATAAAAAATAACACTTTAATCATATAACCTTTTGGAAACATCTAAATAATCCTAATGTTAGTTCCATCTTTTTACGCCCTGCTGTCAAACTCGAAATTTTAACTCTCGTTAACAACTTAAAAAAAAAGCCTCAGGTCCAAAGTCCATACCAACATCTATTCTGAAACTTTTAGGTAATGACATAGCTGTTGTTCTTTCTAAACTTTTTAATTTACAGTTTTCGACTGGAGTAATTACTGACATTCTCAAAACATCGTCTGTCATCCTTATTCACAAAAAAGGATCTCAGTTGGAATGTAACAGTTATAGGCCAAAATCGCTGTTATCCAAATTACGAAATTATTTAAAAAGGTTATATATTCCCGTACATAAAACTTTTAAACATATTTGATTGCCTTTGTGTACTATAGTTTGGATTTCGTTCGAAACATTCTGCCTGTCATGCCCTTGCTAGCATTACAGAACAAATTCGAGGTGCTATTGATAATGGTTACTTCGCATGTAGAATACAATTAATGGAATTGAGTCGTCTCATGTGTTTATAAAATATGGTGTTCGACAAGGATTTGTTCTTGGGTCTTGTTATTATAGCAAAATACATTAAATACTTAATAGTATTTCTTGATAAAAAACTGCGATGGAAATACCAAACAGCAGAAGTCAATAGGAGATTAACTAGAGCAACAAGCATACAAACAGCATCCTAATATCAATAGGGTATGGTCAATTCAAGGAATATCTCTTTGAATCATCAACTTTACACAATTTCTTCTAATACAAAAAATTTATTTGTTCGTTCAAAAATTTTTAAATTTTATGATCAAGTTCTTGTAATGAACTGAGTTTTTGTCTTTGACTTTCTTAAGAAGGACTTACCTTCTACCTTCTTTGACTTCTTTTTGGAATCTTCTCAAATTCATAATTATTACACAAGAAACACTCGTTGTCATAAGTTAAATATCCCTTCGTTTAAAACTTTCAAGTATGGTAAATACTCTAATAAATATCAGGGCATCATTGGAACATTCCTTTAATTTTTCATATCACTAAAACACCTTGCAGAAATATAACTTAATACATTATACTTAAATAGAAATCAATTCAAAAGAATTCTGAAGTAAATTTTTATTATCTTCTTATGAATAACATCTTCAAAACATTACAACATATGCTGACATTGCATCACGTCATGATATCGGGCTTTGCACATTAATTGCATACTTTCAAGATAATGTCATTCCTTCTGATTAATCTACTAAACAAATGGCTCCCACCATAGGCTGCAAGTCCAAATATTTAATGTGTGTATAATAAAAAATTTATTTAAATTTTTCTTTTGTATATGATAAATAAAATAAGTATGCGTCGTTAAGGGCGTTGCTATGGAATTTATAATCAGAGTAAATTCTGAAGAATGAGTTTCTTGGATTAAAATAGAGGTCAGATATATAAAATAAATTCTTCACGTTGATCGTGAATTTTTCAACTATTGAAAACAGTAAAAACTTTTTTTTTTTTTTTTGATTTTTGATTAAATTTAGAAAGCGTTTCCCCCTTTAAGTTGCGTGATAATTGAAGACTTTTAAAGATTTAAATAATCAAGAACTTGAATCAAATGTAACTATCAACCACAAAAAAAAAAAAAAAAAAAAAACATTTTTGGCTGCTTTATCAATAGCTGAGTTTTACTTATTGTCAGGAATGATATCTTCTCGTCGAGAAATATTTATATCAATCTGCGTCGTTAGCAAACTAGGCTGGCATGCAAATATAACAATTGCTTTTTCATCGCTATGTATAAATGAAATAAAATTTAAACCTGTTTCTTGCCATCATGCATTCTAATTGAAAATGGCAGCAATTAGCAACACTCTTGCCATAAACCAGAGAAACCTTCCTCCACTAATATTTTTCCGAAAAAGTTTAGAGAATTTTTTCTAGAAACTTCTTTTCGCAATCTAAATTCAAAATAAAGATTTTGGCTATGCGATTAAAACGTGATCCTTTCAATATAGCATTTATTAGTTTTTTCATGACGAAAATTGGCTTTTTGCACGAAAAAAAATTTAAGCGACAAATTTTTTTCTAAATAAAATTATAAATTATGAAATTATAAAATTATAAATCAAAAATTTCCTTTTGTATTAAAAATCCTTTTAAAGCTGCTCCAAGACTTATTCAAAAGTCTCGTTTTTAGAAGGCTAATTACTCTCATGAATTTTTTTTTTTAAAACAATATAACTTCATTGAATTCGAAATTTTGCTACCGGAAATTGAGTGCAGAACGGATAAGCGAATTCCAAATATTGAACTTACTAATTCTGATATATCGAAATTAACAAAAATTAGAAACCCTGATAAATCACATGATCACTATCATTTGATAAGAACGATCAAGTTATGTGGTGAATCTATAATTTAACCAACAAATTAATTATTTTAAACTTCTGTCAGCTCCCGTAAATTTCGAGATTCTTGGATAAAAGGAAACGTTGCGCTGCTTTTTGTCATAAGGAAAACACCACAATATTGTAGCAGATGAACCTTCCCAAAATCATCTAGCTTCACTTCATGCAAAAATTTCCTCAATATAGCTTCTTAACAAGGCATAATAAATTCTTTAAAATCACCTTAACTATTGCAAAAGTGATAGGTAATATTTTCAGACTTATTACTGATACTGGATGAAAGTAACCATCAAAACCATCAAAACCATCAAAATACGGTATCCCGACCTGATTCATTGTGTATTTCTGAGATCGGAAAAATTATTTAAAGGTAACAAAAACATTTTTAATGCAGTTTGTTCATTCAAAAGCTTGAGAAATAGCGAAGTCTATGAAGAGATTTATATTAGATTTATATCACGGTCAATTTAAAAAGTTATAATCTTAAAATTAAATTCGGTTTTTGTTATTTTTATTCCCAGGTTATATTTCAATATCATTTGTCTTTCAGAAGTTATTACATGTATTTCTAGCTGTTTGCTTTATTATTATTTTTTTTTTCTATTTAGTATTTTCTAATAACTTCGATTTTTCTTCTATTAGAAAAAGTTTTTATAATTTCATTTATTTATAGTTCATACTTACATCTTTAAGCCGTTTGACAGTGATTTACAGTGTTCTTTTTTGTGGTCTGCTAAATAAGTAGCTTTTCGAATTGCCATAACTCCCCTGATCTGTGTTAATTTTTTCTGTAATTAGGCAGCTGTTGCACACACTTCTAAGGTCTTTTTAGTTGATAGTTAAACTAATTCTGATACTTTTTTACTAGCTTTATTGTTTTATGGGATGTATTTATTTACATGCTAACAATATTAAAGGATGTATTGGCAGAAAAATTTTCTTTCTCATATTTTGTTTAGAAGTTTTACAGCTGGCCATACCACAATCTACACATTTTTCGGTTGGTTACCACAGTCAAAATTGTAACTCGAACTTTCAATACCACCAAGCCTCACTACGCACCAACCTGGTTTTTTGTTGATATAAAAAGTTTTAAAGTAGAATTCATATCAGCTACGATAAATTAACCTGATTCAAAATACAGTTGAAAACCAGAATCTAGGATATTAACATGACAAAGATGGTATTTTTTTATATTTAATCCTTAAAACCCAACATTTTTCATAAGTGATCCAGATATTTCATTTATACTTTTAAAAACTAAGGACTAAAAAAAAACCATTAGTAGTATGACGTAAACCGGAACAAGCTCAATATAATATTTCGGAAATAAAATTTTATTTGCTACTTCCAAATACCAAAATCTTATTTAAAATTTTTTTGCTTTGCATTACTCAATTTCTTTAATTTTATAGAGGTATCTTTGATAATATCAAAAGAAAATAAATGCACAGGTGCAACGCATAAGAAATTATACAAGAGTTGTTCAAACATGGAAATATACACCAGATTTTTTTATTAGGAGAGTTGGTCATAATAGTCGTAATGAAGTTTTGGGCACGAAAATTTATTGGTAAAAGGCTTCTAATAAAAATTTTTCCTGACTCCAATTTCACCTATGGTTTAATTTTGGAAAATAACGAGTTTTTAAATAGAAGTTATGAAATTATGGCATTTTATCAAATTTGGTACAAAATCTAGTAAAAATGCGGAAAATAAATAATTAAGAGAATGTACCGTTTTTAGGTAAGAAAAAAGCCGTTCGATTGCCTTATTTTTCTTGTTTTGCTATAACACCAAAGAGCTTAGTAATTATTACTGATATTACTTTGTTATATATTTACTCCTCCTTGGAAATTTGCTGTAGCTGAGCAGCTTAGACAAATATTGAGAGATTTTTATTAGATTAGCAAAATGTGTCAACAATCTTTAGTAAAATATTTGCCTTTAGCAGCACTTAACTTTCCTTTTAACTTGCTAAAAATTAATGGTTGGATAATTCGAATAGCTTGCTAGAATTATTTCTGATTAGTATACCATTAACCCTCGCTCACTTTTTTTAAGACTCGTTAACTTGGAGTTAAACTCATGTTTTCTCTACTCTGCTCTCTCATCATCCAATCTCTCTAAATAAGATAACAAACATATTTGGTTGACAGTTGTATAAATACTCTTAAATAAACGTACAGAACCATATATAACGAGTAGAATGCAGAAACAACGCTTTTTAATTTATACTATCAGTTTATAGTTTGCGAGAAATGGGGACTATATTGATTTTACCCATGTTATTATTACTTGAGGCAATATCTCAACACACCTGTTACGTAGCAGATCCATATATCTGTAAGTCTTTTTACTTCCTAGCATTATATCTATGCAATATTAATAATACGAATACATTAAAAACTTCTGCTCTTTTATTATATTTAGCTTGTTTCTCACCTGAGAACCATTTTAGTCTGAAAGAATCTAAATGCAACCAATTTACCCATAACTCATATATGCAGTCTAAGATACTATTTGATTGTGCTTTAAAGGACGAACAACTTGAGGCCTGTATTCATCAGTTCAGCACTTTTGAGTAAATCGACTCGAATTGTAAAACCTCCAGTTAATTTAATGTGACTGAAACTTAATTACTGGCTAATATATTACTGGTTATCAATATCAATAGAAAATATCTTTCAAGCAAAAGTCTAATAAATCAGTTACTGCAATCTTTTTTCTCATAAAAGAGATTCAATTATTTGCCCATTTTTATCTGTTAATCATGTGCCTGGTAACCAAGTAACTGTAAAAACACACAATGACTTAAACCTTGACAAAAAACTTAATTTCATGTCTCATAGTAAGACTTAAGAATTGAAAGACATGCAGGAAATCGATCTTCTTAAGAAGCTACGTAAGTTGTCACTTAATTTATATAAATCTTACATTTAGGCCAAATTTGGATTATTGCGATGTTAGATGTTAGTAGCCACTTCTTCAAACCGCAAACCTGCTTTGTAATTGTAACATCGTGGTGGGTAAAATTGCCACCTTAAACCTTCTTTGTAATTGTAAAATCATTTTGGATAAAACTTGCTATGAACATCTCATAACTTACACATGGTTTCTATCATTGTATATTTTATCGTATTTTTTTCCTGACCGCTGAATTATATATATCTTTATTGCAGGGCTTAATAATTTTCGTAACTTCCTTTTTATTTTTAAATTATGAATGTTAAGGTCGGTTTATAGATATCAAAACACGATTTATCCTAGGTAAAATATAGCTTCGATATCTATTCTTGACTAAAGAAGCTACATATCAGCAAGACATTATTTGAAGATAAGCGTTATCAATGTGATAAAAAGTGTGCAATAACCCAGCCTAAAATACCTCGCAAAAAAGTAGCTCAATTAAAATTGAAATTATGCAAAACTAAAAATCGCTTAAATTGTGATAAAAGTCCGATTAAACAAATTTTTAAGTGTGTTAAAAATTAGTATAACAAAACAGACAATGTAGAAAATGTATCGGAATGAATCGTTTTCCTGCAATGAACCATTTTATAAGGAAAACTTTAATAGATTTTTTAAATGATTTTAATCGAAATCCGAGTATATTCAGCCACTTAATTTTGTAGCAGATATTGATTGTTACATTAATGCTCGAGCACCATTCAGAAAATAATAAAGCGAACAAGGGCACAACTTCATTATTAAATGTTAATCTATCTAGATTTAAAGCAGATGTCAACCTTAAAGGTAAGAAGACAATTTCGAGTAACCGTTCATATAGTGCAAATATATCAAATTTAGAAACTTCTCAGTAGCTAGGAAGTTTTAAAAAGCTTTAGTGTTAAAAATAAATCTAAAATAAAGTAGATAAAGCAGCATATTTGAAAATAATCAACTTGTCTCTCACCTTATTGACTCAATAATGTGTTTGCTTCACGCATTGAACGAGTAGAAATCTATTATATGAAAATAATTATTGAAAGAATTTTAAATTTAGTTAAACATCTACCTTGGCTAGCATAAAATCTACCATCAGAAAAACTTTAATCGAGAAGGTCTTGAGAATTAAGACATATTTAATGCACCGACGAGACTAAACCATCGGTTTCACTGGTAATTGTTTTACCAAACAAATTTTGATTGTGATAAAATTTTTCTTCCTATATGCTGCAGGTTAATAAAGCAACAAAGTGAACAAGACGTTCTAGTCAACGCTTACGACGGCGCGGAGGTATTTGAGCTTGTCGAACTTTTAAATTCATAAAATATCACAAGCCTGCGAGCATAAAAATATTGGCCTGTACTAAGATGATGGGTTGGCTATTTTCAAAAACAAAAGTGGCACCCAATTAGTAAGTATCAAAAATGAATTAACGGGATAACGGGCTTTATATCACTATCCAATGCAAAATGCGCTATTGACTATCTAGATTTAACATTAATTTTAAATGATTCATCGTATCGACCCTACCACAAACTAAATACCGAAATAAACTATGTCTATAAGGAATCTAATCATCCACCCAGTATCCTCAAGAAGCTGCCAATATAACAGAGTCTTATCCTCTAGTGAAGAAATATTTTCGCAATTTACCTCGACCTATGAAGAAGCGCTAAGGAAATCTGGCTATAACCATAAATTAAAATATAGTCCAGAATAAAATAATAAAAGCGAAAACGCAAGCAAATGCAGGCGAAAAATAATTTGGTTCAACCCACCCCTTTATTAAATATATATA
>JAUZNK010069192.1:0-14183 GCA_035046665.1 Euphysa ruthae
TACAAATATATATATATATCAAACGTATAATTATGAATCCGTACAATATATTTGAATAAAAAATTCCATCTGCATCAAAAAATATTGATAATTTAATAAAACTCCTACAATGATAAAAATCGTTATGCACAGAAAATGAAAAAGTCTAAATTTCACCATTTCACCATTTATGATATATAATACTGAAGAATAATATGAAGTAAATATAGAAAATAATATTACAAATAAACTTAGGAAAAAAAATTTTTGGTTTCAATACTTTTATTTTTTGGAAACACCATTGTAACATAACAGGAGTTTTTGTTAAAACTTGTGGCCTTACCTAAAAACGTTTATTTTGATAAGGTTCTCAATATCTAAAGGTACAGTACTGGAGATTCTTAGCAATTAACATAAAATACATTTATTCATTAATATAATAAGAAATGTTCAGGACTAGCATCAAAAATTGAAGACATAAAAAACGCACTAAAGACGGGCATAATAACAAACATAGATGAATCT
Source organism: Euphysa ruthae (assembly GCA_035046665.1). NCBI lineage: Eukaryota > Metazoa > Cnidaria > Hydrozoa > Anthoathecata > Corymorphidae > Euphysa > Euphysa ruthae. The sequence goes on from JAUZNK010069192.1 coordinate 505, forward strand.
TTAAGACTTTGATTTTAATGGGAGTTAAATAAAGTATGCACATGTATCAGCTAAAACCTGATAAAATGTTGAAAAAAAATGTAATAAATTAAATTAAAACATAGTAATTTATAGGTTTCACATGTTCATTCAAGGTTCCAGCCATTGTTTTGTAATATGTACTAATATAGATGCTCTACGGATTTTTATACCAAATCTGTCCAGTAAAGGTACACAACGATAACCTTTAAAATAAAATAATACAAATATAAAACATTCTAAAACAAGTACTGAAGTATTTACTAACCAAAATTATACTTTTTATAATCAAACATTAGCAATTATAGCTCACCATAAAAAAAAATTGAAAAAAAAAAGTCTCTTAAATTTCACAAGGAAAAACATAAAAAGTAGGCAGAATTGCTTGCGAATTTTAATTTCTTATACAGCGTGTATTATATTTAAATTTGCAATAAAAATGCTGACGAGCCTCAAATTTAAAAATATGTTTACAAAAAAATACCAATAGGCAATTACTTTTATGAAAGTTGAGAACAAAACTCTGTCATTGCAATAAAAATTGGCAAAGAACGGAAGAGTTAATGTTAATGTTGGAGATATATTGTGGGGCTTTTTGTGAAATGATGAGATCGAAGGATGATTTACGAAACGAATAATATGATTGGAAAGAATACAGAATATATATATATATGTATAAAAAAAAAAAAAAAACAACAACCAAATCGTTTTCTATTAAAGAATTATTCATTGAAAAGGAAAATGATAGATAAATTTTTTTCATTTGTAAATTTCTTTAAGAATTAAACAAAGTCAAGCTGATTTATTCCTTCAACTTCTAATCAATATTGGTATAGATATACTTCACAAAATTATTTTGAATTAATTTCTTCTTTTTTTTTAATCAGTAAATTTTAATGAGGATTTTAATGACAATATTGTCTGCTTCGCAAAGGTATGAATGGAATCTCATAAAAATGCTTACAGATTCGAATTGCAAAGGAAAAAAATGGATTACATGCCTAAAAAAATCCTCATACATTAGTTTAAAGTGGTGAAAAAGGTGGTCCACATAAAATAAATTAAAATAAAATAAAAGAGCATGTTCAATGAAAAGAAAAAAAAAATATTCTCACTGAAAACAAAAAAAAACAATACCTGATCTAACTGCAAAGAAAGGAATAGAGTACTGGCCCATAAAGTCATCAAATCCTTTATCCATATCATAAACAGAAAAGCGCAGATGAGCTAAATTTGGTGCATATAAGACAAACTGAAATTCTTTGTTCCAAATTGGGTTGTAACCTTTAATAATAAGCATATATATATATATATTGACATTTACTAAAAAAAAAAAAAAATTAAAAAAAAACGTTAACTACCTTAAAAAACAGCTAAAAAATATCCATAAATTTTGACAAAGGGTGTTGAGCAGTTTTAAAAATATTTACCCATCTAAAATTTTTAGAAATAACCTTAAAAAAAACTTACCATTTTTTTTCACAGACTTTGTTTTGAACTTGCCCAAAACTTCATCTTGAGGAACTCCATGTATATTAAGTTTAATGTACGGGTCTGGTAGCTAAATAGCAAATAAATTATTTTCTGAAACTAGTATACACATCCATGTGTAGACAAAAAATTTTGTCCAAGGTTTAACTTCTTATTTGAGGCTCTGAAAAAATCCTATTGAGAGAAAAAGTTTAAGGGAAATTTTTTGTCTTAATTAATTAAATTAAGTCCCGGTTATAATGCGATAGAAAATAAAGTACTCTAAAAATGAAGACAATGTTGCTATTTTGCTATGACAATAAATTTTACAAAATTCCTTACAATTGGGGATTTTAAAGACAGCATAGAGCGATTGTATTTTAATAAAGTTGCAAAATTTCATGAAAAATTTGCAATTAATTGCAATAACCCAGGATTTATTGAACTTTGGCTTTTGCATTGACAGCATTTAAATTTTTACAAAAGGATATCATAAAATTAATAAATCTCTGAATTAATTTAAATATGCCAGCAAGGATTTAAATAGTGTTGGTATACTACCATTTCTTGAAATTAATTAGCCAGTTTTGTTAAAAACAAAAAAGTACAGATAAAGAAGAAATTATCAAAATCAGTGATGCAAAAGTGATGAAAAAAATGAATTTCAGGGCACACCAATAATAGTTAATATTAGCGTTTTTATGAGAATGTGTTGCCATGTTCCAAAGAGCACTACGAACACAATGATAAATTTAAAATAAGCTGACCCAACTGCAAAAACCAACCATTTATTACAATAAATATATATAATAAATATAACACTTACAGAAGTTATTTTGGAAGATGCTTTTGGCAGCAAATGCCCGCTTATTATCTAAAAAAATATGAAAAATCAATCATAAGAGTTAAAGTTAAGAAACACGTAGCTAAATTTAAATTTGATGTATGCCTGAATAATCATAGTATAAATAACCATGTCTTTATGTCTTTATTAAAGCAAGCAGAATTTTATCCAATTTTTATGAGTATGAAATATATTTAAATGATCCTTCTTCAGAAAAATTCGAAAATTTATTGAAAGTAAAAATCACCTTCAGAAAAGACTAAATAATTTCTATGTATGTTTAAAAGACTGGCGTATAGAAAAATTATAGAACTTTTTTGTGATTTGAGATAGCACTTAAATTTAAGCAGAAAAAATAACTAACTTTTAAAGATACTTTGCAACAAGAAATATCAGGATAAGGTCCAGTTGCCTGTGGATCAATACAACCTGAATGTAATTAATTAAATATAAATAAAAAATTATACATGACAAGCAGTCAATGATTTTTTGACTCTTAAGTATTTCAAATATATTTTTCAAGACCTGCACCCAAACCAAAATTTTAAAAGATATAACCCACTTATTTTATATTCCTTATTTTTGAACATTTGTCTGTAAAACAGTGTAAAAACCTTTCCGCAAACATTGGTACTAAAACTCATAACAATAGAAGGACAAATAATAATGCCCAGCCATTTAACTACAAAAATTGAGCTGGTTTTCTATTAACACCTGAAAAAAAGTTGTTCAGATAGACTTCATTATATGATAAAAGGTAATTAAAAATATTATCACACTGTCTGCATAAATTGTTGTACTCACATCTGAAGCTTTTATTTTTATTTTAAAGTATTGATGGGGATTTCTAAGAAATACATATTGCCTTGGAATGAAACACTGAAAATATTAAACATTTAGACTCTTGTTTGTTAACCCTACCATCTAAAAAGCTCTATCAGTTATAGAAATACCATTTCAAACTCATATGCCATTTTAGTTGAAGTTCTGCCCATATACCATTTTAGTTGATTTTTTGCTTTAGTAGATTTATTCAAGTTTATCATTGATATTTGTGATTTACTCAATAATGGTAATATCTCAGGTAAAGCCATTCAAAAAAATTTTTTGATACAAAAATGTAAAATGTTTAAAAAATGTTTATACTTTCATTTTGCTTTTGTAGGTTGAATAGCAGTTGTATTAAAATTTTAACCGATTTCATGCTAATTTTTCAAAAATTTAGGTCTCTGTTTTAAGGTTTATTATTCTTTAAGCGTCTTAACCCTTTACATGCCATCAGTCCATGATTTCAATGTAATGAAAATAAACCCGGACAGGTCCATTTTTCACATGCTTCCATTTTGAAGATGAATTTCGATCAGTAAATGAATTTAAGTAAATTGGAGAAAAAATTTTTCAATTCTCCGCAATTTTTTTTCCGGAAAAGTTTGGCAGGCCATGGATTTAAAATTGGCTTGACATGCTTTCACAGTTTTAAAATATTGGAAAAAAAATGGCCGACAAAAAATTGCAATCTCCTTCAACTTCATTTTCATGCAATTTAAAATTGTATTCAACTCTTCCATAAATCACTTTTTTATAATCTTTTTTTAAATGGCATCTGGTGTGAGTATGGCTGGGGTGATGTTTTTTTTTTTTTTTTTTTTTTTTTTTTTGTAAAGACAAAGTTATAAGCTAAAAAAACGAGCCCTCGCTGAACTTCTACACTTTAATAAAACAGAAGTTAAGGTTTGTCTTGAGACAAAGTATAAAAAGTACAAAAGAAAAAATATTTGACAGCCATCAAGTTTTCTATATAATTAGCTTTATGTATTTTGAACATTTACATTAACATTTACCTAAATAATTATAAGAATAAATGTTATATTATTTATATATTGATAAATATATTAAATATATTAAATAGATATATTAACTAGAAATGAACTTCATTTATAGATTCATTGGTTAGATTGTTTCCTACATATTCTTTAGTTTACTACTGACCAGCAAGTTGCTTTTTGATTAAACAACTTTTGATATGCATGAACAATTCTACCTTAAAAATTAATTTGGGGGTTGATAGAAAGTAAATTGTTCGAAAAAATTTAAAGGATTTTACCACACACGTTTGTACAGGATAACTAATCATTTATAAGCGCAAATGATAATGTGTTAATGCGAAATAAAATTAAATATAGCTTATCAAAAAAATCAAAATTTATGAAAAATATGAAAATCTCCTTTAAAACAATACTAAGTTAAACTTGATGATTAATAGGAGAATTTTTATCTCAAATATGGAGTTTATTCACTTCTTCTGAGTTAAAAAGTTCATAAACTAAGTTTCATAAGAAAAGAAATTGGAATTAAAACCTTTTTTTAAAAAATTAATTTTCATCTACCTTCTTTTTCTAACTACGCATCAAAGTAATATAAAAAATATAAGGTATGTAAAAGAAATCATAACAGAAAAACCAAAACTATTTTAAACTTAAGCTAGTATTTCCAATGAAACACTCATGAACCTGCTAACACATTTTTAAATACTATTTTACTGGTCCAAAATTTGCTCAGGAAATTCTCATTGTGAAAAATAATTTTAAAATAAAGTATAAAAATATAATTATTCAATTAATCACACATTGCTTTTCCATGAACACTTTGGATTTAGAAAGAACAGTTCAACTAAACATTCCCTTTTAGAATTAAAGCGAGAAAGTCTTAAATCGTAAGAATGAGGATAGTACGCCCTCTCTGTTTTTATTGTCATATAATTTGAAAAAATTAATCACTCCAAATCATTAGAGAAATTAAAGTTATGATGTTTGTGATGTTTATTTTAATTGGTTTGATTAAAAGTATATTTCCGACGTCTTTAAAACAAATAATGCAATAAACATCTCACAAAAGTTTAAATGTGAAATTCATTTAAAAATTACAAAATGTCAGTGTGTTAAAAATCACAGTCTTGACTTTGTTGTTACATAAAGAATGATATGAGTGGTTTGAAAATAACTAGTTTATAGTAATCAGAGATTCAATAGGAGTTTCAAAAAAAAAAGTTACCATTTCTGAGTGATTTTGGTTTAAGTATATATCCACAGCCTCCATTCAAAGCAAATAAACCGTTGTTCAAATCCATCATCTCGCTTTTTGTCTGAAAGTTTAAAGCAACTAGAAAAAATATGATATATGTAGAAAAAATAAAAAAAATTTTCATCATAAGGTAGAAGAAGCAGATAAAGAAAAGACTTAATTAATTTGGATGAAATCGTGGTGTCTATGTTTTATAAACTTCAAGAAAAAAATATAAACATCACTCAAGCTACTTTAGAACATTTTATGCACAAACACACACACACACAGACCCCGTACACAATCAAATGAAGTCATTTATTGATTTCACAGAACACAATGTATTGCACATTTCTTGAAATCTGGACCGGCTTTGTGTTTCAGACCATAAAGAGAATTTCTTTAGAGATTTCCATGCAATCAAAAATTTTTGTCTGTGCTAATTTTATGCAAAATAACAGAATCTACACCATATTCTTGAAGAAATTTACAAATACAAAATTATTGGGTCAAAACCAGGTAATTTTGGATCAGATCTTCCAAATAAGAAAATTTGTTGTATAAGCTTTATAGAGAGATTTTCCTGAATTCAAAACTTTTCTTTTGAGAAATTTACAACACAGACTTTAGAAGAAAAGCAATATTTTGACTTTTTATCATGTTTAAGAGCAATTAAAAAAATTTTTTTTTGAAAAACTTACTAAATGTCTATAGAACCAAAAAAAATCTTCCTGCGACAGACAAATGGAATGACAATACTTGAGTGTTAAAAATATGATAAACATTAAATTTTGAACATAGTTTTGTTCTGTCAACAAATTTTAAAACAGCAAATCAATATCTAATATTGAAATAATGAGATCGAATTTAGTTTGAAAAATTTGATGTATAATAATGATCTTATCGCTGGGGAAACAAGTTATCAAATATATAAATACAAATCAATTTGATTGTCACACGGGAGGTATCGAGAACCTGACCTCTGGATTGAAAACCAAAGTTATAATAACAGACAAAAGAATTGATTAATACGTATTTGATAAATTCAAGGGCAGGCCATCTTTACTGCTACATCAAATAAAACTTCAGGAGAATTAAAACAAAATCTAGCAAAAATAGATTTATAGACTGGTTCTTCAAGCCCCAAAATATTTATTTACATTCCTACAATTTCAAACAAAAAATAGATCCTAAAAGGTGGCTAATTGAGTCAATAGATATTATATAGATATAGACATAATCATAATCATAATCAGTATGTTTTTGACTTATAAATCGGACCTGGGTTCCAAATGAGAATTTTCAGCAGGAGGTCGGTGGTCATGTGATTCAATAGATTTCCCTGCTTCAACTTAGTGCAAAATTCCAAAAAAAAAAAAAAAAAATTTGAAATTTAGACACAAAATATCCATATTTGGACACAAAACGTCCATATTTGGGTCCAGCACCAAAGAAAAAAAATATTTTTTTTTTTAATAAATAAAACTGAAATAAAACTATTTAAAACACACCTAATTGGCTGATTTTTTATAGCATAATACTTTTACGCAACGTCATGCTCATCATTACTAATGCAATATTGTATTTACCAAATTCATCAAACATTGGCACAGGTGCCAGTAATAAAACTACAGACCGTATGTCATTAACTAGGCTTTTAATTTCAAAGAAATCATTGTAAGTCATCTTCTCAGGGTAGATATTGGCCCAAAAAATTTTTGCTGTGAAAGTGAACAAAAATAAATTTTAATGATGATGATCATCGTCATGACAGTAACGATAATTTTAATGATGGAATGATGACTAGTTTTCTTTTCTTAGTTTTGACTTGATATTTGACTTGATATAAACAACTGACAGTCCTTAAATTTGTTAGTAAAGTAATTGTAATATGCATAAACCATCATAGTAAACCTTTTCAAATTACTAATTTTAGCATTTTGCTGTATACACTGCCACACATATAAAGGCAGATAGTGGTAACATAGATACATCATCTAAACATGGGCAATGCAACAGAGTTGTATGTGTCAATCAACAACATTAATTAACGCTTATGCTTAAGCTATCTACACTTATGTGTAGGCCATCTACATTTATGTGTAGGCAATCTACATTTATGTGCAAGCAATCTACATTTACCTGCAGGCTATCTATACTTATGTGTAGGTCTAATATACTTATGTGTAGGTCTAATACACTTACATGTAGGTCTATTACACTTATGTGCAGGTCTACTACACTTAAGTGTAGGCCATCTACATTTATGTGTAGCTTGCGGATAAAATAAAAATATATCACTAGGGAATAAATCAAAATTATCCACCATATTTAATTATTTTAAAACAAAAAAATTTCCATTGGATAATAAACATAGTGAGATTTTTAAAATTATTTGATGAATAAAATATGTCGCAGATAATACATGCTAATTATCCGGTGAATAAAAAGCTCAAATATATTGGGCCAATCAGCGCGCTAATTTTTTAAGAAACAATTGTAAAATCACACCCCGACCACCAATAGATTTAAAATATTTTGAGGAAATTTGAATGAAAAATAAAATTTTTTTATAACATTTTCATTGGGATTTGACTGTTTAATAATGGGTTAACACAAAAGAAAATATATAATAAATATGGTAAACAATAGTTATATTAAATTTCCACTCCAGCCTCGTTGGATTTATTTGTCTAAAAAACGCGGTGTTTGCCTAAAATCTTACCCGACTCCTGGGACATTTGTTTAAAATTGTGATCTAACACAGGAATAATAATTTTAAAATAGCCTGACACCCATCAGAAGAAAGAAAAAATCTCAAGTGGTTGATTAGACATGTGGATGAGGAAGGCAGCGATATACTCCAACTGCAATTCAAGCCAAACTGTCTCCTATTTTTACCATTAATTTTAAATTTATCCGCAAGAATTTATCCTTATGAACATATTTGTGTAGTTGATCGACACACAAAAGACACTTTTGCGTGGCCTATGTGTAGATGATATGTCGATGTTACCACTACCTACGCTTATATGTTTGGTAGTGGTAGAATACACCCAGAAGATTTATTTTCAAGAAAATGAAGGTTTTAATTCCAAAGAAATAACTGTAATTCACCTTCCCAAATTAGATATTGGGCCTAAGCAGCTTTAAAATTGTATCTAAAAATATATTACTCAACAAAATTACTAGTAATAGAAATAAATAAACAATTTAATGCCCTTATATTTAATGACAAAAAATCATCCCATTTGATAGATGCAAATAATGCCTTTACAGTTTGAAATGAGTGCCATAAAAAATATGGTACATGACAATCAGCAGAAATAACACATCAATTTTCATTAAAGTGGACTTTTAAACATTGTTTAAAAGAAATCTGAATAAATAGCTAACAGAAGCTTATGAGCAAAAGTTTTTCTTCTGTCTATTACTAAAACTCACACATCTCACACATTTTCTTCTCTTCACGTGATACTGCCATTGATATAAATGATACCAAAATAATGATAATCATTGCAAAGCATCATGATATCAGCAAGAATAGTTTAATGGCTAAGTAAATACAACTTAATGATATTTATAATAGATTTTATATATATTTATTTATATGTATATTTATGTTTATAATGATATAAAAGTTATGATTTCATTAGGTTCTTACAAAATGTTCTATATTTGAGAATAAAAAATTATTGCATACACCAACAGTTTATAAAGACAACAAAGGATGGTCAGATTCATTGCATTAACATTCTTAGCCTAAAACACTATTTTTTACTATCAGATATTATGCAGAATCAGTAAAGTATGCAGAAAGTGTCATTGGAAACAATGACAACAGTATTTTATGGTCAACAACATAAATATATATTAAAATATACATAAAATTATATAATGTTAAGATTTTTACCCAGTTATTCAAAAGCTTTTTGAGATGATTTACACACAAAATTGCAAACTTTATATAGTTATCTAATTAAATAAATAAATAAATAAATATGGTCAATCTTATATTTTCCTGTCATTAAATGAAAATTTGGAGTTTGGACCTAAACATGGAAAAAACCTATGACAAAAAATAAAAGAGAGGATTCAACAATGACCTTACACAAAACAAAAAGAGGTTCCGTTATTTCAAGCACTATTATTATTAACAAAATAACGATTGATTATTTATATTAATATTATTATTTTTATTATTATTTTGATTTATTATGCTCCATTTATATTAAAGCTTTAATGTCTGCTTGCTTAAACGAAAAATGTAGAAATTTCCATCAACATATTACGTAGTCTATAAATTTTTTTTAAAAAGTAATAACCAATACCTATCTGGCAGCCATATATCCATGCTGATACTGGGTTATAGTTACTAGAGTCCCATCTTTTTGCTCCAGGGTATGTGCGAGTAAGGAACGTATTTGTGTATTCAATAAACTCCAAAGAGGATTTTCGTCCAAGACTAGCAAACTTTCCCTCTGAAAATGAAGAAATCTTGAAATATTCTTCAGGTGCTAGCAATATTAAAAAAAACAAAATTGAATAATTTAAGTGACATATAAGGAAAATTTTCTAATAGACACTCTCCTAGATATCAAGAAAGAAAACTTCTTAACTGCCCATCGTAACAGCTTCTTATCAAAAAGTCAGTAAAATTATGAGAAAGTGATAAGCAAAATATATTAATGTGTCTAATTTTAATAGGTAAATAACAATTTAAAGACATGGGAAACAACCAGGCAAAGTACAAATAAATTTCTAGAGTTTATATAGTAGGACCAGAAATACTTTTGTAGAGATTATAGCTATTTAACGCAAAATGTAATGTAAAAGTGATTAAATTTTGTGCAATTGATAACACTTTGTTATCAATTGTTATCAATCTTACTGCAAGCAGTTTACCTCCCGAAATGTTGCCATAATAAACATTTCAGTCATGTTTTTAAATTATTATTTGCCTGGTAAAATGACTTGACAAATCAAAATATTTTTGAAGTGTCTATTTTACATAAATACCGGTATATACCTGGTGTAAACAGTTCAATCGGCAAACAAATGCTCATCATCCTAGGTAGACAAATTTCCCACTAAATAACCCCATGATAAAAGGACTCAGTGTCTATATTATCGTAAGAATTATTAGGAAGTGAATCTAGCTATAAAACTGTACAACAACAATTTCATTAAGTTTATAGTCTCTTATGCTACACATGCTAGAATGTAAACAGTATTTGCTTATAAGACTAAGGTTCCCCTTAAAGCAAACACTGACTTTTGTTGAACTAAACAGATTAAGAAAAAGATACAGCAATAAATATTTAAGTGAAAAATTTTTTAAAATGTAATAGCAAATTAAATTTTTATTTACAAGAACTTATTAAATAGATAGATGAATTATGGTGGTGTTAGCCTTAACACACTTGGTGAAATTACCCGATAATAGACAAAGGAAAGAAATAAAACTTTGGTTCATAACAGTTTTCCAAAGATGGCTTTTAATTTTTAAATTTATCAGCCTTTTATGGAGCACATGGTGAATTAATTTAATCCTGCTGGGATTGAAATGGGTCCTAAAATATGTTTGAACAACAAAATAATAAGGAAAAAACTCAAAAACTTACATTTTAGAGCTTGACTCAGTGATACAAATGAAACAGATTGTATGTAATTGATAACATTAGAGAACTCTTTAGACAATTTCAGTAAGTTCTAAAAGGAAAAAAAAACTATTCGAATGAAATATGTTTTTTTTTACAAATCAGTTTCTGAGAAACTTAGAATTAGAAACTCAAAACTTTTATGAATAACAAAGAATTTCCCTGGAGCATAAATTGGTATATTCTAGAGTGCAAACACTAGAACAATGAATCATCTCATCGATCTAGAGAGCTCATTATCCTTATCAGCTGAGAATTTGAATATATTTCCCATTGGCAAATATTTGAGATTTATAAGTAATCTTAGTAGATCCTCCTACACTGATGAGCTGCTGAATAGCAAAACTTGTGTCTGTAGATTGACATATTATGCCACTTATTTTCAGATTTGGTGGAGGTCTTTTAATTGGATTCGGTTAGCAAAGTTCACGATTTGTGTATATTTTGAGCACTGGACTTGTATTATCATGACTTCCCTAGAAATTACCTTATATTTGCTGAAAACACCACAAGTGATTTTTTTAGATATGGCTGAATTATATTTGGTCTAGGGTTGAATCCTATTTGCTCAGAGCAATGCTTTTTGATCATAGTCATAACAACCTAAAAACACAGTTGTTTTGATGGGGTCATAGCAATAAAGTGGTCAGAGATCATTAAAGCCTGAAAATTTTGCAGGGAGGATCCTTTGATACTCAAGACTAAACTTAGAAATAAAAGGTTTTTAATCTTGTACAACACCTTGCATATTCCAAAATAATAGTGGTACTTAAAAAGATTTACCTCCTGCTCACACAAGGTTAATAACACCAAAACATTTTCATAGAAGTTCCTATAGTCGGATTTAAAAAGGGTAAAAGTTTTAAGACAAACGAGTATGGACCTTAATTTTAATGGATAATGTTATTAGGATTATAATGAAAATCATTTGTTCCCAATGGACTTAATGAATATGTGATGTGATATTCGATTATGAGTTGATTTTAAGAGGTATTCTCATGAACTCACAGACTCCAGAGTATTCCTTTAAAAATTAGTAATCTACACACAAAAAACTGTTTTCTTATTTTTCTGTACCATACCTAAAAACCCTAGCTTACAGACATGTATGTTTCTCTTGTAACCTGTTCCTACATCTATAGACCTTAGGGTATCGTAAAAGTTATCCGAACATTTTTTTCTATTTTCTTGAAATTTTCTCTTTAATAAATAAAAAATTTTACATAGCATCATGTTCTTGCAGACAGGTATGGACGAGATCATAGAAAACATATTTTTTAGTGTTTTTTAATGTTTAGGCGCATCATATGGCAGTATATACAGTAAAGTGGAACTATTTTCATTCAAGAATATTCCTGTCATGTAGTGCTGACTGGACAGTCAAAGTTTGGGATCACACTTCTCTGTGAGTTACTATTTTCAAACATCACCTCATTCATCCGTTTAGCCTTCTATTCATTCTTAATGGTTTTGGTTTAGTATTTAAGTTGACTTACATTTACCCATTTTTTTATTAGGCTAAATTCTTGCCAAAATATCAATAATACTATACTCCAAGATCATTAACAGATTGAATAAAACAAAACATTTTTCTCAAACTTGATGTAAATATAAAAAAACATTTCCTCAAAATCAATTCATTATAAGTTTTTATCTCACGCAGTAACAGTCCTTTTTATGTCACACAGTAACGGTCCTTTTTATGTCATGCAGTGATGGACCTTTTTATCTCACGCAGTCACGGTGCTTTTTATCTCACACAGTAACGGTGCTTTTTATCTCACACAGTAACGATCTTTTTTATCTCACGCAGTGACGGTCCTTATTATCTCACACAGTAACGGTCCTTTTTATGTCATGCAGTGACGGTCCTTTTTATCTCACACAGTGACGGTCCTTTTAGTTCAGTACTGTCCATTTGGTAGCTCGTCCATGCTAGTTCTTAATATTTGTTTATTGGCTATTTTCATGAAGTTCAAGGCTAACAAGGCAACATTTGTATTAGTTTTATTCTTGGATAGAAAGATGCATTTTAGATTTGCAGGAATCATATTTTGATCATCCCAAAAAGAATGAAAAAAAAAATGAACTATTCAGACTTTTTAAAAATTATTTTAAATTATTTGAGTCACATAGACTAATTCCACTATTTATCATGACTTTTACATGAAGTTAAACAACTTTTAGGTTGTTTTTCACCTACATTGGTACTTGCTTGCGAAGTGGGTTCAAAAATAAAATTTGGATTTTCTCAAGAAATTATGTTGTTATTAGAGAGATAAAACGCATGTCATGAGTTATAAAATTTTATTGAGCGGCGTATCAGGAGTCATGCTGCTCCTATCATTAGGCTAGTTACAATTAAAAATTTAAGGTTTTTATAGGAATAGCGTAGGGTCGAAATCAAGTGTTTTTGAAAGGTGTTAATTAGTTTATTAGTGACGGAGTAATAATGCGGACTAACAAGGAAAGTTTTATGGATGTAGACTTTTGCGGACTGACGAGGAATGTTTTATATTGTGGGTAACCAGATATCGGGAAGAGTATACAAAATTCGATTTATATGATTAGGTTCTTTGATGGAGTAGATAGCTTCTTTAATTTTGCGAGAGACAAGGCGAGGTTCG
>JAUZNK010069203.1:3038-14182 GCA_035046665.1 Euphysa ruthae
TGCTTTTGCTCACTTAGTGGTTTTATGAAGGTCTTGTTTACTTAGTGATCTCATGAAGAGCTTGTTCGCAAAAATATCTCATGAATTTTTTGTTTATTTAGTAGTTTTCTGAAGGCTTTGTTGACTTAGTGGCTTCATAAAGGTCTTGTTTCCTTAGTGGATTCATAAAGGTCTTCCTGATTTAGAAGTATCATGAATCTCCTGTTCACTTACTAGTCTCATGAAGGTCTTGCTCACTTAGCTATTTCATAAAAATCCTGTTGTTTCAGTAATCTTTTGAAGACCTTGCTCAGTTAGTCATCACAGGAAAGTTTTTTTCCTTTAGCAATCTCAATAAAGCACTGTTCATTAAGTGGATTTAAGAAAATTTTGTTTATTTAGCGGCCTCAGAATAGTTTTGTTCATGGATTAGTCCCATAAAGGCCTTGTTGAAACATTGATTCTAGAAAAGTCTTCATCAATTAGTGCTCACATGAAAGTCTTTTTCGCTTAGTGACCTCAATAAGGTGTTGTACAATTAGCGGATTCATTAATGTCTTATTTATTTAGTGGCCACATGACAATTTTGTTTAAATATTCCTAGTTCCTAGAATGACTTCCTGAATTATTGATTTCAGGATGGTCTTTTTCTATTATTGATCTCATAAGGATTTAGTTTAATTAGAGATGTAATAGAATTTGGGTTTTGATAGTGACCCCAAACAGGCCTTGTTCACTTATTTATCTCATTAATGTTTTGTTCATTCAGTGATTCTATTAAGATCTTGTTCCTTTAGTGATTTCATTAATTTCTTCATCACTATGTGATCACATGAAAGCCTGGTTCATTTAGTGATCTAATCAAAGTTTTGTTTCCTTAGTGATCTTGTGAATGTCTTGACTCTTTAGTGATCTTTATAAAACTTGTTCACTTAGTGGTTTTTTGAAGATTTTGTTCACATAGTGATCTCATTAAATTTTTTAATAGAGTGAGAAAGATCATAAATGTAGATTATGAATAAAACAGGCGCAAGAACAGAACCTTGAGGCACGCCCTAAACTTGTGCAAACATTCAAAACCGTTTGTTGAAACAAACTGTTTACGATTTCGAAAATAAGAAGAAAACCATTCATTAACAGTTCCTTTTATGAAGTAACTTTTTATAACAATATTGCGATTGACTTTATCAAAAACTTTTTGCAGAGCTTTAAATAGGCCACAAGTAAATGAACCGTTATCAATTGCTAATCAGATCATTTTTCAGTAATACTAACCAAAGCATGAGACGTAGAATGGTTCGAATGAAATCCAAACTATAGATCACAAAGGCAATAAAGGATATCCAGAAAGTTATAAACCGAGATTAAATTATCTTTACAATAAGATTACAGATATTGGGTAAAAATGAAATTGATCTATAGATATTAAAGATAAGTTTAGAGCTTGTGAATTGGTGTAACAAATGAAACTTTAAGAACACCAGGTAATTGAAAAGGTTATTAAGGACAGGTAAAATATAATCACCTAGAAATTTTAGAACGTTTCTAGAATACTATTTGGTCCAGAATCTTTACAACCTTTAAGAAAAGAAATGATAGTTGAGATTTATTAGCTTTGGTTAGTAATTTGCGCCCTAAATTACTATTTTACTAATTTTATGACATCATTTTCAATTTTTTTTTAAATCTAATACTTGCTATTTGACTTGAATGTGATTTAAGTCGTTAAATGAGAGATAGTCTGTGTATTTCAGGACTTAACTGTCAAAAAAGAACGTGCTGAAAAGGCAACCTAAAATACACAACTTGTTGTTTAACTAAAAAATATACTTTAGAATTTTTACTAGATATATTCAAATTTGTGAACAAAATCCATTAGACATATAAAATACGGAAAGATATAATCCAAACCGTAGCCAACTAGTAATAACTTCATTAAGCCATGTCAGCTCTTTTTTAAGACTAATAGAAATAGTTTGAAAATTAATGGGTCTATTTTTAATCACTGATAGACATAATTTGAAAATGAATGTGTTTATTTTTAATTTGAAAATGAATGTGTTTATTTTTATTGACTGATAGACATAGTTTTAAAACGAATGTGGTTATTTTTAGTGACTAATAGACATAGTTTAAAAATGAATGTATTTATTTCTAATGACAAATAGATATAGTTTGAAAATGAATGTGTTTATTTTTAATGACTGATAGACATAGGTTGAAAATTGAAGAGAATAAGTTTTAGTTATTGCGTATTTTTTTAGCTAGCTTCCTTGTGTTAAAAATCAAATTGTATTTCCAGACATTTAAATTTCAAAAGATTAAAGATAAAAATTAATATCGCTGTATTAATTTTTATTTTTATTTTTCTTTTAGAAATGAAGATTTTCTACAAGATGAATTTATGACCGTAGATGATAACATTCAAAATCAAGAAGGTAGGTTTTTTTCAAAAGTATAAAGGTAACAGATTATATTTACATTAATGGGTTTATCATATATCTTTAATAACTAAAAATTATTACAAATCTATTAGTTTAAATACTATTTTTATATTCTATTTTTA
Source organism: Euphysa ruthae (assembly GCA_035046665.1). Classification (NCBI taxonomy): domain Eukaryota; kingdom Metazoa; phylum Cnidaria; class Hydrozoa; order Anthoathecata; family Corymorphidae; genus Euphysa; species Euphysa ruthae. The sequence goes on from JAUZNK010069203.1 coordinate 5,584, forward strand.
TATTAAATACTTGTGCTATTGTAATAAATTATTGTTCTATGTACAAATAATTGCTCGAATACTACTAAACTAGTCTAATCATAGGCATGTATATGACGTCACATTATATGTGCAACATTATGTAAACCATTAATATTAATACAACTGATACGTGATTCAAATCCTCATTATGATTAAATTTCTTCGTTTGCTTAATATAATTGCATTTTGACTTAATTTTTTTAAACAAGTTATCAAAATTGCTTGTTTCGTCAAAATCGCTTCTTTCGTCATTGATCAATTTAATTTCTAATGACATTTTCGAGTTTTCTGTCTTCATTGCGTTGTTGTCATCGTTTTCATCGTCACATTCTGTTATGTATCGAGATGATTTGTGATTTACTTTGAATAAATTTAATAAATTTTTATCTTTCAGCTTGTTCACAAATGCCATTTTTGTACATCTTAATCTTTGCACCATCGTGAAGTTCTTTTAATTCTTTGACATGTTGATTGTAGTATTCTGCTGGTAGTTTCTTTGCTTCACTTTTTTTTATATACGTCGGGACTACATTAAATAGATTCAAGCATTTCCAGGTAAGGTTTTTGACTGTCCTGCCTTCCTGCAAATAATTTACTGCTTGAACATTTATTTCTACAAAACCACTCACTTTTGGGTAGTGCAGACTACTTGTTATGTGCTAAAACTCATATTGTTGCAAATTTTTTGAATTGTTTTTATGTCGTGATACATTGTCCCTAATTATTTCTTCAGGCATGCCAAGACTTGAGAATGTTTCATCTTCTTGATTGCTGTTGTTGAGTATTTTTTTTATTTTTTTTTTTGAGCATCTTGAAATCCCTTAGCTTATGTAGTAATCCACCATAAGTGCGATTTCAGGCTTTTTCTCGTAAAAAATATCTGTTGGCACAACTTGTATACAGTAGCTTGAATCAACTTGCAAGTCATTATTTCTTTTCATGCGCAAATTAATCTTTGGCAAAAAACGTTGCTTCAAATTTATCCTCACAACACACATGCGTAATGATTTTATTTTTCAGTTTCGTTATTTCTTATTCGATCAGTGTTTATACGTCCCTCGCTGGGCGTGTTATTATTATCGGGTCAGTTGTGAGGCTATACGCTTTACATTTACATTGGGACATACCATGTATATTTATATTTTTATACCATTTATATTTATACTAAAAGAATTTTGTCAAGAGATTTTACTTTTGTGTAATCTAAATATTCGTTTCTGCTAATAAGTTTTCTTTTTTGCTGGCTAGATGCTTCAGATTGATGTCGTCCTTCTGTAGTGTCTGTAACATCCATTGTAGCCGTGGTGATGTGTCGACTGACGCTGTTGTGTATGTTTTGTGCGTTGTTTCCAAGTAATTCTTATTTTAGTGCTATTGTCTCTGAACAATTTTATATGAACTTCGCCATGTAGTTAATTATTCCAAGTTTTTAAATTTCATTTTGCTTTAATCAAACTGATTCCTTTAACTAAATTAGACTTGGATAAGGCTTTTGGTTCTTTTATTAATTTCACTTTGTCAAAACAAGTTTTTATATCATCTTACTGTATTAGAGTCAGTGAATTTATTCAAAAAAGCTTTTTTTCACTTAGGTTTTTTAAAGCAAAAGATGTTGATGCGCAGCAGACCTTGTGAAATGCATCAGAACAGAGAAAAAAATTTTTTTTCTCCGTTGGTTTTTTTTTTTTTTTTTTTTTTTAATTCATAATATTAAATAAAAGTGTAGTAATTAAAAAAATTCACAATAAAGGTGAAAAAATAAAACAAAATAATTACTTAAATGCGTGCGTCAGGTTGATTTCATTGTTTTTAAGCATACTTATAAGCATTTATCATAGTTTTTAGGTATTTATAGTTTAAATTTTGTTTCTACATTTATTTTATTTCTTAATAGAGGATGTTTACTCTTTCTGGCTCTGTTAAATAGCAATCTTGTACCTCTGTACTTCTCAATTCATTTTACCATATGAAGTCCATTTTCAATCCTGCTCAAGCCATCAAAGTTATTGCTTTGGCCTTATAATATTTCTCAGATTAATATTACTTGTTTTTATCTCGGGATGTTGAACCAATCCAGGTTCAGCTTAGTAAATCTTTCTAGGAAAAGTTTTGAATAATGATTTGCAAATGTGGCAACATTTTAGGTAGAAGGTTTTGCATTTTTCACACTTAAATATAAATAGAATTTTACCAAAATTTATGACTAAGATTTATAGGAAAACAATCGCTTCCAGCAAAAATTGGCATACCTGAAAGTAACACTGGCGGCTGTATTCGTGATTCCATTATAAAAATAGAAGATTTCCATATTTATTTAAAGATAGAAATAGCAAATGTAATACCTGTAAGTGAAACTGACGTCATTTACTTGGATGTTCTACTTCGCCTAACAAAACTATTTTCTTTTGGCATTGTCTATAGACCACCAAATGATAGCCACATTTTTTGATATTTTGAATGATACTCTAAATAGTACAGGTGACTTGACAAAGACATTTATTTTGGGTGACCTTAATGTAAATCTACATAATGTGCATAGTTTTTACATTCCTAACAACGGAACAGCGCCATATTTCTCTAATCTGCCTCTAAATAAGTATAGAGAATTCTTACATATCAAGTTTTAGTCTTATAAGTTACTTAAAATTCCAACAAGAATTACTAATAACACAAGTTCTCTAATTGATCACATTCTATCTAGTGCATCTGACAAAATTACTCAAAGCGGAACTTTAGATATAGTTCTCTCTGACCATCAAATTATCTGCTGCACAAAATCAGAATTATTTAGCATCGGTGGTTTGATGGCAAAATTAGCCTTAGAGTCAAACTTTATAGGCAATTTAAAAGAACTAAGTCTGATGTGGACAATTTTTTACTTAATAAAGCCAAAAATGATGTTCTTAGTAGTATAAGGAAGAAAAAGTACACTTAACTTAATAATAAACTACAGAAGAATATAAGTCGACATAAATAAATATTTAAAAGATTTGGGATTTACTTAAGCTAAAAATTCAACTTCTCATGATAATTTTTGTTTAAAATTTGATAATAATTCTTTTTTACAAACGGCAAATTTCTAACATTTTTAAAGGTTATTTTGGAAAAATTTCATCTAACTAGCTAAAGCTTTTACCAAGAACATCACTTAGATTTTCTAATAAAATTTGAAATTACTATTCTACACTTTACATTGCTAATTAATTTAGTTTTAAGTATTACTTTGCGAAAAAGGTTATGAATATTATAGAGAGCCTAACGATAATAAATCTCCAGGTTTTGATGACATTTTTGTATGTTTTTGAAGTATGGATGTGCCTCTATTATAGCACCTGAAACACAAACTGCAAATCTCTCCGTTGATGTTAATAGTTTTCGAGCTGAATGCAAACAACATAAATAACTCTATTCTAAAAAAAAGTAGTAGAGCAACCTAAAAAACAACAGGCTAGCTTGCTATTTTTGAAAAAGTTACTGAAACGCAAATTGTGGATATTATCGATAGAGAAAAAATTATTTATAAGTTTCAATCTGGATTTAGGAAATGATTTTTGACCGATAAATGCCTGAACTATCTTCACAACAAAATTTCTGTGGGCTTTGACAAAGGCCAGCTCAGTAGTATAACTTTAATTTACTTCCAAATAGCATACAATCATACAATCGATCATTCAATATTACTAAAAAACCGTACATGAGTTTTTCTCAAAATGTGGTTACTTGGTTCAAGTCCTATCTCTCCTTCAGAAAATTAAAATAAATATAGAAAAAACACTATTTTACAAAGAAAGTGTTACATGCGGTGTGTATCGCAATGGAATTATTGTCATAACAGACAATTCTCGTGCCTATCTTTTCCATACAAAATTAATTCATTTATTTATTTTTTGCTAAAACTTACAAAACTTACTAAAAATTTATTTACAATAACGTTAATTTTTTTAGCGGAGTATTTCATACCAAACATAACACCAAAACTATTGTTGAACGGAGATAAATGGAAACGTATTACCCGAATAATTTTAAATGAGGATATAGAGGATGAATTAAACCATATTCAAAAAACTTCTGTTGGTAATGAGAATAACATGAAAAAGGCGCTTGAGTTAATTGTGCAAAGAAGACCTGAGATGAAATGGCGTGAATTTGCAAATTGCCTACGTGCAGTAAAAAGAAAAGATTTAATTGTAGAATGCGAACGCTGTGAGTATGAGTATTTTTTTACCTTAAATTAAATAAATAAAACATAAAATTATGATTAAGCAGTGGTAAGTATTTATTCTGCCACAAACAAATATACATTAGATATTTGATCTATCGCGATCAGCTTCATCAGGAATATATAGAAAAATAAAAATAAAGTTTATACACCCCCGTTTTTATGTATTTACACCCTATTAATAACTCGTAAAACAAGAAAATGACTCTGAAACATTAGCTATGAAAATTACAAGACAACAGAAAAAAATAGAAATCGTTAAGGTAAAAACAAATAGTGGCAAGGATAGGCACAAAAATTGTTTCACAAAACAATATTTCAATTGTGGTCCCGCTATACATTACACACAAAAACAGATTAAGCCAAATCATTTAGAATTATTATCTATATATATATTAATTAGATCTACAAATTATATCCAAACAGGTAAGAAATGTATCCTTGATCTTATGTTTAAATACGTTATAGTTTCTGATTACTTTATTTCATTGGAAAGCCTATTCCATATAAAGGGACCTTCTGATGACAGACAATTTTTTCCCACAGTAGATCTTCTGAAGGGTGTAACTAGAATTAGATGGCTGTTTCATAACAGGATTTCTCTATTTTCAGACATTTTAGACATGTAGTTTAAGTTTTGTCTACTGCAAAACTTAAATGAGTGTGCAGCAACAGCCTGATTAACCCTCATATCGACAGGTAGCCAATTTATGGCTCTATACTGCTCAGTACTAATATGGGTGCGACTATTCTTATTTAAATCGTAAGCATTTATTTTGTGCATATTTCAAACGGGTTTTAAGTGATAAGTTGAGGCCTAAATACCAGGCAGAAAATGCATAGTCAAAATGAGGTTGAATTAGAGCATTGCATTTAAGGCCGGTGTTAAGAAAAATTGTTTTCTATACAAAAATCTCAGTTTGGAATTAATTTTAAAAACATAGTAACTGATTGTGTTTCCACTCAGGGTTTGATCTAATAAGCATTCTAGGTATTTGACTGAGTATGTTGTTTAATGGTTATGCCTCTATAAATTATATTCAAGGGATCTGCTTTTTTATCTTTCATTGTAGAAGAAAAGAAGATACACTTGGTTTTTTCTTCGCCAAATTGCACACTTAGTTTGTTATCGACAAACCACTCACAAAGTTTGGAAAAATTTCTATTTAGAAGAATTTCTATTTCTTTTACATCTTAATAATTTTATTAATAATAATTCATAACTAATAAATAAATAACATAAACATATATAATTAATATTAAATAAATATGAAATGATTTTGCGAAAGCAGACCCGTATCGAAAGCATTTTAGGAAATTTTGACTTTGTAAATTTTCTCTTAAAGCTTTTGTTTTTCTTAGAAAAGTTGAAACAAAGATTAAAAAAAAAAACTGTTAGTAAAATACAAATTGCAAAAATTTTTAATTTTTCTTATAGATGAGAAATTTTATGTCACTTTATTTCACCAAAAAAATTTATAAAGGAATGTGATTCTTTTTGCCATTCTTTTTTTCGAGTGTACGTATCTTTGCTAGCATGGAATCTCCATATTGCAGACTTATAATTTCAAAAATATTTGTGTTTGTCAACTCAGGCATTATTAATTAGAGAGATAAAACGCATATCATGTTTTATTAAATTTTATTGAGCGATGTTTCAGGAGTCATGCTGCTTCTATCATCAGGCTAGTTACAATTAAAAATTTAAGGCTTTTATAGGAATAGCGTAAGCTCGAAAAATTTTGCTTTGCAATCAATTTGCTGTTGTATATGCAGCAAAACAATATTTCCTAGAATATTAGGCAAAAAAACGTTTTCTTTGGAAATAGATATTGTCCAACACATATTTATCATAGTTAAAAACCAAGCTAAATTTTGTGTCTCTGAAACATTCCTAACGCTTTTATCGGTTAATATGTGTACCTTTTTATATGACGTATGTGATCTATTAAGTCATTATCCTAAGTTTTATGGAAGCTTCATGGCCTTATGAAATGTAAAAGGCGAAAGAAAAGAAAACGGATTACTACTATTAGGTAGTTATTTATACCTTTCAAACATACATTTTTACTTTTTATTCCAATATGTTAACAAACATAGTTAAATAAGTTAAAAACAAAAATTCCTCAACGATTTCAGCTGCAAATCTCGCAAAGTTCGCAGTTTTGCTTTCTCAAAAAAATATTTAAGTTTTTTTTATCAATAGGTACTTTATTTACTAAAAAGAATATTTTTAGAAAAAAAAATGGTTTGTGATTTTTTTAAACCCTCTGTGATACCTTAAAATTATTTTTCAAACTAGTATAATCTGCTCAAAATGCATGGTTGATGCAGAAACCAAGTTTCAATTCATAATGGTTTTGACTGGCAACCTAAGTTACAGAGTTCGCCATTATTATTATATTATTATGTTATGCGCATAATTAACGTCAAAAGTTTTTTTTTCTAGATTCAAATTGAATTGTCTGTAAAGATTTTTATGAAAAGTTAATTAACCTGTAATAGAGAAATGATAGAATAATTATCACCTAATGATAGTAATAATTTACCAGCATACAATACTAGATCTCTATCAAAATTTTTGTTATAAAATTTTTGTCATAACTCAAAATTTACCAACAACTTCTTGCTACGGTTTAAACAAACTAATTTTAGGTTTTTAAGTCATTCATATGATGGGAAATTTTACAAATGCATAATAACGCCATTCTTATTATGTACCAGTAATTTTTAATTTATAGATATTAATCTTATTTATATTACATTTTTTTAGTGATAATACCGACGTGGTTTACATATAAAGTAGCATCACCACCAAAGAACTATATTGTCCGAAAGGATTTGGTAAATCGCACGATAAGCGCTTTAAACTCCGCACAGATTGTCTCATTAATAGGTGGTCACGGAATGGGAAAATCAACTTTAGCAAAAATTGTTGTGAAAGAGATTGCATCAACATTTAATTGTGTTATCTGGATAAATTCACAACAAGACGCAATATATTCCTCTCTTGGAAATGTTGCCTTGTTCCTGAATATCATCCACTTAGAAGACATGAAAAATGGCACAGAATTTCTTTTACGAAAACTAAACAGATATTTCCTTAAAAGAAGGACCCTATTTATTTTCGATGACCTCGATTTTCCATCAAATACAATAATTGAAAATTTCTCTTCACTTCAACACCATCAAATCCTAATAACATCAAAATACACTGAATGGCAAAATGAAATGATTGAGGTAAAAACATTAAGTTCTGAAGAAGCGTTACTTCTATGCAATAGTGTTCTTCAAATATCAGCTACTGATGAATTAAAAGAATTATTAGCTCATCAGGTCGGTGAATCACCATTTGCTTTACGCAATGCACTCTCATACATTAATTTAAACAAAGTAACTATTCCAGATTATCTAAAATTGTTTCCAGAAACTGAGTATCAAACTCATAATAAATATAGCTCAGGAATATTTTCTGTTGTATTAAATTTAGCAAAAATATCACTTAAAGCGTCGGAATTAGTACATTTTCTGTCAGCTTGTTCAGACACACGAGCCGTAACAGAAGAATTTATATTTGACGTTACAAAATTTCTTTTTGATGGAATGGAAAACAGCTTTATAGAAAACATGGTTGACGAACTTACAGATTACTTGCTGCTGGAACTTTTCGAAGATGATAAAAATGGAAAAAGCTATATCATACATAAAATAACTGCAATGTCAAATGACTGTATGGATGGTAATCAAAGAGAATCGATGATGGAGAAAATTACTGAATATATGAATGCAAAATTTTTGCATTATCGTGGAGAAATACAACAATGGCATAATTGGGTCATCCATTTCATAGCGTTGATTCAAAAAGATGACATTATTTTTAGATTTTCCAATAATGGAATTATAATTTCCAAAATTTTGATCGAAAATGGGTATTCTAAGCATTGTTTTGATGTGTTAAAAGCCCTTGATAATGAAACATCAAGAATTGGTCAAATGAAATGTTTAATAGACCTTAGAAAAAATACAACTGAGCAAATACAGTTATCCGATTTTTTTGATAAAAACCTTAGACTTTCTAATGAATTTTTGGAAGAAACTGCGGATTGTTTAAAGGAATTAGAGGAATTTGACATCGCATTCGAGTTATACCATGATTTTTATAATATGAAATATGGGATGCTGGTTCCAAAAGAATTAGAAAAAATTCTTCAAAACATGAAATACTGTGCAAAGAACCCTCAAAATTTAAAAATTGTCGAAGAAATCGAGCGAGGTAAAAATCATAGATCAGGAAATACCGCTGGTGAAGAAAATGGCGGTAAATATAATTTATACCAGTATATTTAGGAAATATTTCAA
>JAUZNK010069214.1:0-14179 GCA_035046665.1 Euphysa ruthae
CCCCCCCCCCCCCCCCACGGGAGGGCATAAATCAAAGGCAGGATGGATCTGAGCTTTTAGGCGATACATCACTAAAAGCCTAATCAGTATGACAAGACCGGTGAAATAATCAGAAGAACAGGAATGAGGGTATGTAGTAATTATGGGGCCGAATAACCATGTTTAAGATAAAATGCTTGCAAAATTGACATGGAGAAAGTAGATAGATTTCCTCAGCTATAACCTTCACTAAAAGAAATTCGTACTATGCTTGAGTCTGGCGCAAACTACCGATTGACACAGGCAACCAAATTTAAAGACAGGCTAAAAATTGACTCCCGTGAAAGCCTTGCGAACAACTATACTCGGGTCATCAACGTTATCGGGGGTGTCGATGTCGATGCTACCTTTATAGATAGACGTCGTTATGGGTGGCGTTGGAACTCGCCTCTTTGTTACCGTAATCGCAATACCAGTCTTTCCAATCTTTATGGGCGTTTTTGCCGGTACTGTCTCGTAAATGTTGGCACAATACTTGCCCCTAGTCATCTAAGATTAAAAGCTCAAAAAAATAACCAGATTTGCGTTCCCGTTGAGAGCAACATTAATTCAATTGCAGACCTAGTTTCATTTGGTTTAAAAAGTAGTATGGAAAGGGAAGTACGGCCGAATGTGCAGAAAAAGGCATAGAGCTCGACGAGACAACAAAAAAGGAGTTGGTTGAGAGAGGGCGTCAAAAGCCCGCCATTCATTCATGAAAGGAATTCGGCGCTGGAAGATAACTTTAGAGATCAATCGCTTCAACTCGCCAATACCGCATATTCATACAAATTGCACGAAGTGTGATTTAAATTGAGTAGTAGGTGTTTGAGGCACACTGCGTTGCAAGTCGGGGCGAGACGACTGCTGCCATATTCCAGTCTAAGCTCGCCCACATAAATTGTTCACCTTCCATCAGACTTATAAAGCTTGTGTACCACGATATTAACTGTAATCGATTTCTTATTTATATCTCACAATATCAGCTATCTTGAATACTTGCGGCGTGCAAAATTTGATTAAATTCTATTTTCCATTATCAACTATGGATTTTTTTTTTTAAATGCTTATTCTTAATTGTAATTTTTAAAAAAAACTTTGATAGTGGGGAGATTATTATACAGACAATACAGCCTGTGCGTCGCATGTCATTATAATCGAATTGTTATTTACACTTGTAAATATCAGATGAATTCTTACGGCACGCAAAAATGATTGAGTTAGATTTTTTTTTGATTATCAATTATGGGCATTTTTTTTAACCATATTGGTGCATCAAGTCTTTTTCTAAATTTGTAGTTATAATTTGAAATAAATAAAAAAATAATTTTGATAGTGAAAAGATTCAAACTGTTACCACCAAAGTTACTGGTGTCTTAAACCGACGTGCTAGCGCACTGCGCTACATCAACATCAACGCTAACATTTAAAACTTAATAGTTTGAAGATTTTTAATTGAAATTTATGTGAAACTGTCCTTAGCCAGGTTTGCTTTTGGCGAATTATATATCTACACAAATCTGTCCTCAGGTAGATTTAATTTTGCCCAATTATGAATCTGCGCGAAGTGATCCTCAGGTAGATTTACATTTGCCAAAATATTAATCTACGTCAGGAAAGCGCAGCCAGAGCCTACAGCCCTCCCTCTTGCCATTATAAGTCTCCCATTTTCCCTTTTATACACTTTTTAGTAACTGTTCTTCACCTGATCAATCAATCAATCAATCAATCAATTTATGAAAATAGAGGATAAGTTAATGTTTTAAAAAAAAAATTTCAAGAGATTTTTGCTGGTTAACTTTCTCTGAAGCATTTGTGACGTTGTGGCTTAATAGAGAAGAGGTAGCAAGTGTTACCCGTGCGGTATCATTATTTAGTTGGGTTAGACCAAACGTAGATAATAATTCTTTAAAGTTATTCAAAAAATAATTTGGATTTACAGATTTTTTGTGAAGGACATAGATATTGTTGTTGTCCAAATGATTAACATTTACTTCTCCTAGAATAAATAAATCTTTTATTTTTCTTTTACGCAACGTACAATATCTTAGTTAAAGATTCGAAAAACTTAAAATCAGGAGGCCTGTAAACTACGCACATTGTAAAATTTAGTATGATCCAGAAGAATTTCTGTAAATATGTTTTCAATGTCATTTTGAGTGAAATATCATTAGAAATAAGATTCTCCCTTGCATAAAAAATAACTCCACTACCAAATCTGTTACTGTCTTTTGTTATAACTTGGTAACAAAGGATTTCAATTCCACTGTCATTAATAGAACAGTCAGTCTCACTTTTAGTGATTCCAATAATTGATAGATTTTTTTGTTAATTGCAATCCTCCTTAAGTTTTCAATTTTTGATAAAAAGCTATTTACATTTAGATTGATGAAATGTTCCTTTTTGGAAAAAGAGAAGCGAGATATGCTGGTTTTTGGAAAAAATTTTCTAAATTGTATTACACTAGATCTGGCTTGGATTAAATATCACCATATAATTTTAACATTTTGCTCTTGTATAGACAGTTTGTAAGTTTTAAAATTTGATGAGACATAACGTTGCATAAAAAAATTTCCGGCTTCACATCGCCAAATCTGAAATCGTAAATTTTTTTAGTATATTATCCATTTTTTACTTACGGACAAACTCTATCTCTGAAAATTTTAAGTTTCGGATTTTAATATTTCTAAATAGTGAAGAGACATAAAAACTTGATTTGAATGGTTTCGAATGCTCGTGCATTGCAGGTTAAAAGAGGCAAGTGTTGCCATCATGTTTTGTAAGAGATTTTTATAGAATTTTCCTTAGTGGTCTTATTGAGTAAGAAGAGTGACAGTGATGACAATTTATAAATTTACAAAAACCTTTTTATAATATTATAATTCAATAAATATGTTTTTAAATCCAGATGGGTTTAAAAAATGAGTGATCTCTGGTTTTGATTACAGACATAGTAATTTTGAAATTTTAAAAATAGCGTCAACCACCTTTTCTGCACTCCTGAAGTATATTGTATATTTTTTAAACACAGTAAATATATAACTGACCATCCTTTAAAGTATAACATTCGAAATTTAAAAGAAATTTTAATTTGCTTAATCTAAGTAATTTGAAATTATTGTTTGAATCTATCTGTAGGTTGAAAGTAAATTTGAAAGAATTGCATCATGGGTATAATCATTACAACTTGTCTTGTGCAGTTTTCTAAGGCTCAATTTTTTTGTGAAACAATAGGTTTTATAAACTTTTATTGGTGCTTTAGTGAGAATGATGAAGATTTGTTACAGTGCTCTAAATTTTTTATATATGTGCAAGATTTGCATTGCTATTTCTACTCTCAAGTGGGTTTATATTAAACTTATTTAGTAAATTCTTAATAGTTTATACGAGTCTTAAGAATGTGAAAATTTTAACAAGCACAACCTCGTGCATTTTTTTAAAGTAATAAACATAAGGACTAGGAACAAAATCTAATTTGTGCATTATTATGTGCCCAAAATTAGACAGCCACTTCACTGTGAAAAAGTGGTTCAAGCGGATTCCAAGAATCAAACTTCTGTCTCGTAACGTGAAACGTTAACCTTCTGTCTCGTGGCGTGAAACAATTAACTTCTGTCTCGTAGCGTGAAACATTAACATTCTGTTTCGTAGCGTAAAACATTAATGAATAGACCGCGGATTATTCGCAGCTTCTCTCGAATTTAAAATTTTCCGTAATTAGTGTTTTATATAACTAGCGTTTTACGTAATTAGTGTTTTATAGCTAAAATTAGTGTAATTAGTGTTTTACGAATTTGGAAATAATTTGATTTTTGAACTTGAAACCTTCTGATTCGAAAATAGTAGATTAAAATTTACCTGAGCAGGTGTATCTTCAATACCTGAAAAGAAAATTTCTCTAATGAAATTACAAGATTATGCAAAGTTAAATTTCTTACGGTAAAGTGCTCAACTCTCCGTTAACTTCCCCCATCTGTTTGAGAAAATTTATGAGTCTTATCCAAGAATAAACTCCTAAATCCTCTGAAAAAAATTCTCTTCACAAATCTTACATTTGAGAATTATTGAAGACTGAGAAAAAATTAGGAAAAGCCTTAATTACACATGGCGGTTAAGTCTTTGGTTTACTGACAACAAAAGGTGCAAGTTCGATCCCTCCTAGAGACCAATGAATTTCTTTACCAAACGATAAAATGGGACCTTTAAGTACAACAGCACCAAATCAGTGGGCACTTCTGAAAATATTGCTTAAAGCTATTTGTTGACTCCTAAATTTAATCTATAAATACAATTCAAAACAGCAATAGTATTCTAGCCTTGAGGTTTCCCAAACTCAAGGGAGGTAAATATTTAAATTTAGTCATCTCTTCATCACCAACCTTAACAGCTCGTTTTAATAAGAATTTAATAACCGACATTGAATTATAGTTATAAGAAATGATTGAAAATAAAAGTCCAAGATGCTTAGTGAAAGATAAACACTTTATTTGTTACTACTGACCGGGACCTATACCTCTTATAAAGACCTCTTCAATAGTCTGCTTGTAGCCTATGATATCATGCAGATTTAAGCCTCACACTGGGTGTAATCACCAAATGTAACATTATTATGATATAAATTTTTAGAATTGAGGGTAGAACCATCCTGAGCGTTCAGGTTTGTCTTCAAAACTGACCACAATGAGGGCCATGTAGCCGATTTTGACTAACATTTTTTGAAGGTGATATTTCACAGTTAGATCAGTGAATAAATATTTCTGAAACAGTTTTGTTTACGACCTTAAACTGTTATTGTTTTTCTACACTGATATGTTTTGGCTGACCAGAGAGAAATATTGAATATTTTTTGAGAAAATCAAAAACTTGGTCAAAAACCGGGCTGTTGTATAATGCTGGCATAACGGTAATTTGACTTTATCTGCATAAATTATGTTTGTGTATGTTTTGCCATAAAAGGATTTTTCTGACTGGAAGAAACTCATAAAGCACCATTTCATGTACCATACAGAAGCTGTACATTAACCGTACAGTAAATCGAAACTAAGAGATTTTTGTTAAGGCTTGTAATTTCCTTAATCTTAATTCCAAAAAGCTGTTAAGTGAATAAAAAATTTTGCCTTTGACCCTAAATCATGATAAGAATTGTTTAAACTTACAAACACATTTTAACAGACCAGAATTTTAACAGACCAGAATTTTAAAAGACCAGAATTTTAACACACCAAAATTTTACAGACCAGAATTTTAAAAGACCAGAATTTTACAGACCAGAATTTTAAAATACCAGAATTTTGATAGACCAGAATTTTAACAGATCAGAATTTTAACAGACCAGAATTTTAATAGACCAGAATTTTAACAGACCAGAATTTTACGGAACAGAGTTTTATCAGACCAGAATTTTAACAGACCAGAATTTTACGGAACAAAATTTTATCAAACCAGAATTTTAACAGATCAGAATTTTAACAGACCACAATTTTGACAGACCAGAATTTTACAGACCAGAATTTTATGAGACCAAAATTTTAACAGACCAGAATTTTACAGACCAGAATTTTATCAGACCAGAATTTTAACACAACAGAATTTTAACACACCAGAATTTTACAGACCAGAATTTTAACACATCAGAATTTTACAGAACAGAATTTTAAAGGACCAGAATTTTAACACACCAAAATTTTACTGACCACAAGTTTAAGAGACCACAATTTTGACAGACCAGAACTTTACAAACAAACCACATTAACAATCTAACAACATATACATAAAAAATTATAGTTCAAAGGAATGGAGTTCAGTCCAATCAGAATATACGAACAATCATGGTTTTGTACATATTTTTGGAATAATTTAAGTAATTTTTCAGGGGCTTGGTTACAATCCATCCAATTTATAATTGGGTTACAATCCATCCAATTTATAACAAGATTTTTATCGTGATCATCAATCCGTCATGGGGAAAAAATTCTGCATTAATAATTTGCCACGCTGACAATGTTGCTGAAAGGTGTTTTTTCATGGTGGAAGATTTGATAAAGAGATATTCCCTAGTTTCAAGCAGTATATTTTGTAGCTTAATGCATTGATGCAAACTTCTTTGGATTCAATTAGGCGGCATGTAAAACTTTCCAATAAAGCAAGTCAGTCATCATTTATTTCAAAACTTTTGAGAAAACAGTTACAAAAAATCAAAAGAAATCAATAACCCGAGAGCTGAAACTTTCCCTTTACTAGCCATTGAGCTTTCAGAAGCTTACTCAGCAAAACTATGTAAGCCAAGAATATTTGTTAAAAAGTTGTCAGTCGAGTAATGTCATTTCTTAAGTATCTGATTTTTAAGGAGATATGTTATATTTTCTGGAGATGTGACAGTGTAACAATAAAATCATCTATGTCAGGGGTTTGAATTTCTCCAACCATCAGTACTGATGTTTGTAACATTCAATAGCATTCTGATGTCAGAGAGATACAGAGCAGATAGCAAAGAGCGGATACAGGAATTACGGTTGTTAGACAAACAATAACACGCCTTTTCAAAGCCAATATAAAGTTGCGTTCCTGGCTTAATAAAACGTAGCAAAGTTTGCTTCTTCAATTGATCTACGAAAAATTTGATAAGCTCTCATATTAATGTTTCCAAGAAGCCAGAAGATTTCCCCACTGTTGAATTGGATGTGTGTCAACAATGGACAATAAGAGCAAAGAAAAATTACATCTTCTCATTCTTTCACAGTTGTTTATATATCTTTCTTGATACTGCAACATTAATACGTGTAGAGTTTGCGCTACATGTTAAAGCTGTGACTAACATTTACTTTGAAAGTTGAAAGCATGTACGACATAAAGTTTTACCTTTTTGAACCACATCTATTCCGTAAATAACAATCAATGCTTAATCTATGGTCTTTATTTCTAATGGAATGACTTATTTTTCCAGTTCGTGGCGAAGGATTGCTTTGTTTGTCTTTGTTAAACCACCTATTAGATTAGCCAAGTGCCAGAAGTGAGGACCCAAAGGACAGTAAATTGTAGTAAAAGAAATTTTTATATCGATGTGTCTTGATTGCATGATGACTGTTAATCTTCCAAACAGACCACTTTAGTCTTTAACAGGTACATTCTGGTCTTCAATCTTCACTGATTTAACTTTAGTCATTGAAGAAAATGTTTTTAATTTCTTCTTTCTATTCGGATGGTAGATGTCAACGTATGAATCCTCAGAAAAGCGCTCCTTGATAAAATTTTGCATTGCATCATTGTATTGCATCATTGCATCATTGCATCATTGCCTGAACATGAAAAATTAAATATGCATTAAAAAATTATTATCAAATTTTGCCTTAATAAAATTTATCCAATATTACCTGCAATACTTACATTTCAAGTGATACATCCCGGTGTTTTGGACTCTTTGTTCATTTTCATCTCAATACATTTGTCAGGCTTAATCCGACCAATCGCGCTTCCACTTGAGAAGTTTAACTGAGAAGTAAACATCAAGATGAGTTTGCTCAAGTTCATTCATTTCCCTAATTATGCACAATAAGTACTTAAAGTCACACACAGGCTATTAAAGGTAGGAAAACTGCGAATTCGTTTTACTCAACTGGCTTAAACCGGTAAAAACACTTTTAAATAAAGAAGGAAAAAATGACTTATGCAGAAACAGAAGAAGCAAACTTAAATTTATAATTTCCGAAAAGGTAAATCTTAATTTATTTACAAAAGCAAAAAAAAAGCATCGATAGAAATCAAAACCAAAATAAGAGCTCAGTAAAAAAAAGTTGTTGACAAAGTGCAATGAAGTTTTTTGAAAAACCAAAACTTAACCAATCAGACTTTACTAATAAATTATGAGAGACGGTAATAAAACATTTAACTTGCATAGCTATAGTTTTCTTATGCAAATGTATGGTAGAACATCTTTAACTGATTCTAGTAGTAGATCTCAGTTGCCAGATCTTGTAGCCCAAAGAATGTTTAAGACTAATCTGGGCCATTTGAAGAAAGGATTATCATTACTAGGGAAACTCTCCGATTTGGGTAGTAAGGTTGTTTGTGTAATCGGTAAACATGTGATTGAAACACTTGAAATTTGAGCTGCACACAAATGTTTCTTCGTTGAGGTTTGTATTGAAAATTAGTACTAATTTTTTGAGACGTTCAATCATTTTGCTTGTTTCCAACTTCGATTCATGTTCTTCAAACATACATTCTGTATAATGCTTCAAAAGTAAGCTCTGATTGATTGATTGTACATTTTACCACTCAGAGCTCGGTCAACAGAATCTTCTGCAATAACTTCACTCTGGACTAAAAGAGCTATGTAGGCACCAGCACTAAATCGTTTTCCTATAATTCCTAGAAACATCATTAAGGTTTGAAAAGTTCCAAGCATGATGACACGTATTTTAAATTTTTTGTTTAAATTGCTTCATGAAAATACAGACGGTGGAAGACAGTTTGAACGAGTTTTTAATTTCAAACAGTATAAAGTACTTGATGGATCGTTGAAATTACTGAAGCACCGGTATTTATGCAGTTAAGATAACCAATAGGTGTTGTTACCACAGCAATATTATTTCGAACACTGACTTTGGAACTTGTCCAGCTAGGAATTGTTTGAGGAATACTCATTTTCCTTGAGATTACCCATATTCGTAACATTCTTTCTTTATGTTCCATAAGTAACTCTCTGTCTTAATTATTGTTAAATGTCAATGACTTCGGGCCTTTACATTTCCCTGCTGCCATTTTTGTTAACCTTGTTTGTCAGGAGCAATGAATGATCGCCTAGAGCGTTTCCTCTTTGGATATAACAACCGTGTTTAACTGGGTGCATATTTTCCAGGTTGCAGAATTATGTTGTTAACTTTTTGAGTGGTGCCAAATCCCAATAAAAATGATACATATGTTTAGAAACTCCCCTAATGTATATTTTAGCTTGATGTTTTACAAGTTAGATATAAAAAGTTCAAGAAGAAAGTCATGTAAAACAGAGACAAGAAGTTTAAAACCACAATTAAAATCATACAGCAGAAACTGGAATTCAAAACTAGAAGTCAAACTGGAATCAAACATCAACTTAGAGGTTGTTTATAGCACTTGTCTGAGAATCAATTTTGACAAATATAATGAGTAGTACTGGGGTTAATTCAAAACCGCCAACAACAAGGAAAATAAAATTTATCTGAAAGTATTTCTTCTTATGTATCTATGTTATCAGTAACAACCATTGCAAAAACATTTGTTTGGACAACTTCTGGCTGGATAAATTCATTTTGATGTTTTTTTTCTACCATCTTGTAAGCATCTGTGTCTAGCTCTTTTATTGAGTACGAGGCTCCGTGTCCATTACAATACATCAGGATTATCAACTTAGTATTTCTGTTTGTTTCTGCAAATTTCCCAGTATATTGATAGAAAAGACATTCCAAGTAAGGTGGAATAGCGTAATTTTCCACTCATAAGTCATCTGTGAATGGTGACCCAAGGTAAAGTGTCATACTGGCTTTTTATTTCCACTTTTAATGATTCTTCAGTCGCCTTTAATAAGATATTATCGTTTTCAGTTGCTGCTTGTAACCCGTTTCGAACAGAATAAAACAATTTCATGCTACCTTTTAAACAGTTTTATTAACTCTATCAACTCTATATTGACAAGAGGATAAACATTTTTCTCTGGTGATTTATCACAATATGACAAAATATGCATATGTCAGGAAGCTATTTTTAAAACTGTCTGTTACGGTTCTAATGAATTCAACGAATCGTAACAGACCGTTACAATTTAATCCAATATTTCAATTTAATGGCGCAAGGAAAAAAAATCTGTTTCCAATTTCTGTCAAAGGTAACAAAATTTCTGTCAAAGGTAACAAAAGGACCATAAAAAACATAAAAACGACACTAATATAAACGAATAATAAACGAAAAAAAAATGAAGATTAATGGCATGGGTTGGTTGACCATGTTAGCCATAACACTGGATTCTAAATGCTACAAAAAATAGTGTTTTATGACCTGCTTTCCCTTAGAAATATTTTCTTTTGCCTATAAATATATTGTTGACAAATTCTAAATTTTGGGCAATTCTGGCCTGTAAAAGAGACAAAATACGGACCTTTCATAAAAAAAATGGAATTCTTTTTCTTCTTTTAACATCAGAAAAACTGCTAAATTTTATAAAAACCTGATAAAAATTGACCGTTTTATTACCGAAAAACTGATATTTTCACCTCCAAAAAATGTTAGTCAAGATCGTCTACCTGATAGAACCACCCCAAGAAAGCCTCTTTTTGAGAAACTAAATTTAATGAAAATTTACTAGTTAAAAGTTTTCAAATATCGTTTTACATTTCAATGAAAAATGGTAATGCACCCGAAATATTTCAGAATATTTAAGTAAGTAAGTGAGTAAGTAAGTAAGTATTTATTCTGCCACAAACAAATATACACTAGCTATGAAAATTACAAGATAACAG
This sequence comes from Euphysa ruthae, assembly GCA_035046665.1. Lineage (NCBI taxonomy): Eukaryota > Metazoa > Cnidaria > Hydrozoa > Anthoathecata > Corymorphidae > Euphysa > Euphysa ruthae. The sequence goes on from JAUZNK010069214.1 coordinate 10,509, forward strand.
AAAAAAAAGTAAAAGAGCACTAAGATAAAAACAAATGGTGGCAAGGATAGGCACAAAAATTGTTTGTCACAACAATATTTCCATTGTGGTCCCGTTATACATTACACACAAAAACAGATTAAGCCGAACATGGTTTAAAAAAAAAACAAAAAAAAAAAATTTAGAACTATTATCTATATATATTATGTCTACGAACTATATCTAAAGAGGTAAGAAATGTCTCCTTGATCTTATGTTTAAATACGTTATAGTGCGTGATTGATTTTATTTCATTAGAAAGCCTGTTCCATATAATGAGACCTTTTGATGACCTTTTAACCTTAAAAGTTTCCGGTAAATATACCACTAATTTGAATCAACTGCGGACCTGTAACAATAAATAATTATGAAAAATTCAATGTCACGTACCAAACTCCTCATCTCTGGAACAATCTTCTAAATTCAATTTCAGACAATAATGATCCAAGTTTTATTTCTTTTCAAAATGAAAATAGGAAAAATATCAAAGACATTGACGACATTTTCATTTTTTTTTTCTTACTTTCTTCAAATCAAACCATCAATTAAATTTATTTGCTTCATTTTTTTATATCCACATTTGTTGAGCAAAAAATACATGTTTTTTCAAAACAGAGAACTAAATTTTTAGTCGCCATCTTTTTATGTTTAATATTTTACTTGATGTACATTTATGATCTTAATTATTGAAGTTACAAATATATTTATCTAATCCAATCTAATCTAATATAATCCCCTTTGTGGTCAGTTTTGAAGACAAAAGCTCCAAGTTCGGGAAAGTTCCAACCCCAAACATATAAATATATGTCATAAGGATGACAAAAATTCATTTGTTGATTTCACCCAATTTGAGACTTATTTGTAAAATATTGAGGGTGGTCTCATGGACTATAACAGCGTGGAAATTCATTCAAAATGTGTGTGAGTATTTTAATTTGTATATATGATATTTTTTTCTGGAAAAATAGTTATGATTGCTTGGCAACATCTTTGTGGGATAAGCCAATAAAATTTCAGTCAGTAGTTTTAAACTTAACCTTGATTAAGGAAAGGTTGAAATGCACCATATATTTTTATATACATCGAGCTATGATTAATCCTAGAAAGTGATTGGATAAGATTAGTGACGACATACCTTGTGATTGCCGAAGAGCTAACGGGCCCTGGAAATAAAGTAAAATAAACATTATTTAACAAAACAAGATTTAGGAAAACTTCCTAAATTGAAAAATTTATAAAAATCATAAAAACACTTTAATAAAAATAAAAAGGCATTAAATTTAAGTTATAATTAGGCTGCTTCACAGGAATCTATTCTATTCCATTTATTTGCACAAGTCAAAATATTGAGCGGAGATATACTTTGTAAGATAGTGGTATTTAAAGATGGAATTTTAAAAATCGCTGCAGATGTTAAGGGATATTATTTAACGACGCAAATAAGAAATTCAAAACTTTATAAACGGTTAAATTTTTATTTTCTGTACCACTGCGTCTTATATTTAACTCCATTATCATGCGGGAAGTCGCCTTTCATTTATTGAAATTTAGAATTAATTCTTCTGAAATACAGGGCTTGTTTTAGCTCGGAAGTAAAATATGTATGTACGAATTATTTTGGATATACTTCGAAGAAGTTACCACCTAACCGTTACTTATTTTCACGGTATAACCGAGATGATTTTGATGAGATAATTTTGATTTCTAGGTTGTCCACATATAAAAATGACAAATCCAAGTTTATTTAAATTTTTTTTTTTTTTGTTACAATTTCGTTATCTAGCACGTCGCAAAAATTTCAGTTTTTCAAGAAGCTTAATTTGTGCTAAAGATGAACTGGGGAAAGTATCTGTGCCCCGTTTATAGAAACTTCCCAATTCCTTCACCCTTCCCGCCTACTTTTCCTATGTGCTTTTTACCTGCAAAAAGGTGCCATATACAAACAGAAATTGTCATACCATTCGTTTAATGCTGCATTTTTTTTCTAATTCCAAGAAACTTTTTTGCGTGTCGTTTAGACTCCCCTGGATATCAATTATCCAGATTACAATAAGAACTTGCAGAAACACAAAAAATACAAGCGCAATGTACATCCTTTTCTGGTTGCATGAAATACACGCTGTGGATGATTTGTTTACATATTCGAGTTGCGTTGGAGAGCGAATCATAGGCGATTCCATTTCCAAACCTTTTTCGAACTGCTTCATGTCTTTTTACTATGACACTCAGTATTTTTATATTTAATCCTAAACATGTTTGCGTAGTAGCTATGCATATTATTTTATAAAATATAAGCATGGTCACATGATCTGTCTTCCAGGAATTGACATTAGAAAGAAGTAGTTGCCGATTTAAGGCTCTAAAGCTGGTAAATATGCAAACAGATAAACTAGCCTGTGGCTTAGAATAATTGAGAAAAAGAGTTTCCTATTGTTCTTGGGAAATCTAAGCGATCGGGCTTGCATTTTAATTATGCAAAGTTTGGTTAATTATGCGGCTAAATAAACCATTATTCTAAATATGCAGTGGAAACGATTTAGAACTATCTTGTTTATATAAATTCTATTTCTACATGCTTTCACATTAATGTAAACATAATAGCAGCATTGTGTAAATACTCAAGGAAGTGGAAACTTGTTGACAAAAGATATAGTAAAACCATAATAGATAGATTAAAATTAACAGTTATAGCTATAGTATTGTTTGAGTCGTATAAACCTCTTAATAACATATTTACTGATAAAATCACGTATTAATATGAGATAAAACTCAGTGGTGGCCTTTTGATAAGATTTTACAACGAGGAAAAATTAGTTTCGACAAAAAGAAGCCTTAATGTATTTCCCAATATCTACACACTTTCAGTTACTTCCTTATTAAAAAAAAATTTTCTCAAATACTGCATGACTCTCGGTGGACTTTTTTCTGATGCAGGATAACTTGTAATTTTAATAATCGCCATCTTTGTCATCACCATCATCATCTTTGTCATCATCATACGATGGATCGGAATTTTTTATAATTTTGAAGCAAGACCCTGTCTCAAGAAAACGCGATTTGACTTAAACCCATGCAGAAATCTTCAAAATGCAAAGAGGTCTCTGATAAAAATAAGAACCTCTCAAGCCGTATAGTTATTCAAAAAAGAAACTTTCTATCCTTAAAAATTTAAAACCATTTTGGCAACTAAATTTGAAACTAAAGTATCAATTGATCTTTCTCTCTTATTTAGCTATAATATATTTAAGGAAGTTAAAGTTGATCTTTTTATTGTGGAATAGCTGTGGTAATAAAATTTGAAACTTTTTTTAAATCCCCTGTTCCAATGAAAACCTTGCCTCTTTCTGGAAGAAAGCTGAAGTTCACTCCTTTCCATGAGCAAAAAGCATCTAAATCAATAGAGAAACAAGTCTAAAAGTTCAAAACTGTTTAAAATCTGAATCTGAAAAAGGTGATCTTAGCAAACCTATAAACTACCAAGCTTTATATTTGACTGAAAAATTCAAATTCTAACAGATTTAAATGTAATTAAAAAGAGAATAGAAATTTTTGGACGGATTTGGTTTTGTGATGTAGATTTTAGAAATGATGTCGCTATATTGGAATTTTATATTGGAATGAATGTGGCATTTATATATGTTTATATAATATAT
>JAUZNK010069225.1:0-14178 GCA_035046665.1 Euphysa ruthae
TTATTCAGACTCTGAATGCTGATTTATCGGTTCTTAAAGAAAGGTTTGCTGACCAAATCGACACCGACATCACAACCAACGATTATGTAGATTTCGACATCGAGGTAACCACATCGCATGGAAGACTAACAACTGCTGATATAATTGCCGAAGTAACAGGAACTCAACAACAAAACGAAGCGGATGAAGAAAATAACGAGTAACCAAACCAACGAATAAAGAAGTGCGGAGTGCTATCAATGTTCTTGAAGATTTCAGCCTCTTTTCAAATTTTGGGAATGCAATGAACTTGAACGGTTTCCAATTCCCATTGGACATTTGAGTTATAGAGAGTCCACTGTAGGTAACAATAAGTATCAAATAAATGTTGCATTTAATCTTTATTGTTTAAAAATTACCTTTTAAATTTTTCTCGCAATATGCATTGAAAGAGATACCGAAAAAAAATGTTTTTTCGTAGTTTGATAATGCCGTGATACAAATCAAAATGTTAGAAATTTAAAATTTGGACGATAGCTAGACCACTAGCACTAAAAAATGTTTTTTTGTAAGCAACATTTACAGCTTCTAAAATAAAAGCTTGGATGCTTAAAATAGCAATTATTTTTTTAATTTAATTAGTCAAACATCTAATGTATATATGAATTGCTTGCATATACGCATATATAAATGGGCGTGGCAAGTTTTTGGTTCTGCAGCATGTTTAACGAAAATACAATGACGGCAAAGCAGCACAATGCAAGAAATCCGATGCCTATCGGGAATTGTTGAGGTAAATTGACAACCACTACAACTTCATAAAATTTCTGGTCGCTGTTATGAGGGTGTCGAGATGATACTGCAACGTACAAAGACAACAGGGAAAAACTAAACAATCTATAAAAAGTTTGTTGATGGTACAGCAGCTTCATACGTAGAAAGCACAAAGAAAAATATTGACTGTAAATTGTCTCAACGAATAATTATTTTTTCTTGTAAATATGTTTTGAGATAAATTTATAAATTTTGTTTTCAAAACAAAGTATAAGCTAGAAATTAAGTTTATGTTCTTTTTCTGTTCAAAAACCCGTAGTTTTATGGTATTCAAAAGTGCTTAGTTACATGGTGTGCAAAAGTGCTTAATTTTATGGTATTCAAAAATGCCTCAACGTTTTTTTTTCAAACTTTAATAAAAATTTCCAATTTTTGCTAAAATTTTGCTGACATTAACAAAAAACTGCAGTTTTTCAACTAGAATTTCATTACTGCAGGTTAACATAGTTAATTTTTGAAAATTTCGAGAAAAAAATCAACATTAACAAAAAATATTTTATTCAATTGAATATTAAAATTAAAAACGTCTGTTCCTGGCGTTCTTTAATATATATATATGTATATACATATATATATACTCTGATTCATCTCAGATACATAAATATTTAAAAACTTTTTTTTCTTCATCAAAAAAATTTTTTCATCATTAAATTATTTTGCAGAGGTTTTTCATAGCTATCAAATTTTTTTTTATTCATCTATAAAACTAATATTTCATAGTTAAAATTGAAAATCCTTTTTTCCCTTTCACTTGCATTTGAATTTTGCTGGAGTGTATCATATTTTTCTGTAATCGTTTTTAGTGTTTTCCTCACATGCAAAAAGGTTCAATGAATAATTCAATTTTTGTGAATGCAGTTATTCATCGATATTTGACTTGATGTTCAACTCATGAAAAGCATAACTAACAATTTTAAATAGAAGACAAAAGATATAACAAAGTAAAAGTTTGGAATCATCGAGAAGTAAGATTGTTTTCTTTCTTCTTCTGGTCATTTCGATATTGTTTACTAATTTTTTTTGGCCAAATAAATGTTGTTTTAATTTTTCAGATATGAGGAGAAATAAGGAAAGACAAATTATTTTAGTTTTTTTTTAATAAAATAAAGTTATTAATACAAAAATACTAAATAAAACAAGAAGGCAAGACAATTTTAAAATTAGAAAAAAACCATTTACAAAAAAAGCATGTGCAACTCCCTCTCCAGAGTTTTACCTTCTGTTTAAAAATGGGAACACTTGCACTGTTTTTTTAATATCAACTGAAAGGGTGCTCCGCAGTAAACTATCTTTAAACTGGAGGGAAGACTCAATATGCAGTCATTATAAACAGTTCTCATTGCGTGCTTATGTTTATATTTCAAGTCTTGATTAAAGTTTTATGTTTAATATTTTACATTTATTTCTTCTGCCACCCATTAAAAATTTGTCTTCTGGGAAATGATCTTCAGGGGCTGCTAGGTGAACCTCAGCACCTTCAAAAAACTGTAAATAACTATTCCATAGAATCAGTTTACCATTTCACCTCAAATCGTTTAAGTAAATAATCTTTTTTTCCACACCAATCCATGCAAAGGTACTTTGAGCTGGGTTTACAAAAGCTGTGTAAACCTTAGTTAATTGATTTAGAAGAAATGACTTTCTATACAAGTATCAGGACCAATAAGCATGATGTTGCTAAATTTCCCTCTTCCCAACTGCAAAATTTTTCTCATAGCACCAGCAAAAACAAACACTTGTAAATGGTTGTTTTGTATCTTTCTGGCACATTCGAGCCACTCTCCGTTACATCCATCGACACAATCTGTGCAAAAAATCACATCGTTAAACAATGGAACTTCTGAACCTTCTGAACCAAAATATACATATATCGACCCTGTTTATAAAAAAGGGAAATTGCTGCTCTATAAGTATATTTCCAACTTTATCAAAAGTATATGAAAAAATAATTTTTAATTATTAAAGTTTTTTCAATTTTTGAAGATAAATTAAATGATCCTCAGCAACCATTGTGTATGTCAAAAGTGTCTATCGCATCATCATCATCAGTGCATGCGAATTCGGTTTTTGTGCTTTCAAACCTTTAATTTTCTCTGTAAGGGCTTTGAAAGAATCGTTATCTCTCGTTAATAGGTGTTAATTACTGGTCATTATTTTCCAATTGTGAGTGCGAAATACTTAATTAGAGAAACGATAATATACTTTTTTTGATTATAATAGTAGTTGAGTTATAATCGTAAGTACTCGGCTAGAGAACATGGACATGAACGAAGAGCTGACAATTGTTATTTTAAAGAAATATCAATGCAGATTTCCATGTGTACAAAGAAAATTGGAAGCCAGCTGAGAGAGAGAGATCCTGGACACTAGACTGCAACCAAAAAATTGCAAAGATGAGTACGTAATGTGCGTGAAAAATAATGGCAGGATTGTGGGTTACTTACTTAAGGAAAAAAAAACAGTCGCTTCAGCAAGATAGGTTTCTTTTCCTTGAGAGAGCTGAAGTGTACGGTTCATGCAAAGTAGAAGAAAAGAAAAACAAAGCAATTAACCATGAAGATAGCATGAGAAGAGTAAACGTTACTATTCTGTGGGTAGAGACAATATATTGAAAATTTAAACAATAGTCTAAAAGATTCATTTACTATGTACTTGAAATACATTTTGATTCGTCAACTCAGGTATTATAACAGGTAGATAAAAGTTAAGCAAAAAACATTTCATGAATTAAATATCTAACTCATGACTCCTCTCTAAACTGTTATTTATCTGTCTACTATGTCCTTTTTAGGTAATTTAAAAGAGTTAAAAAGAGTTAAAAAAGAGTTAAAAAGAGTTCAAGTGAAATGACGTTTAACTTGAACTCTTTTTAACTCTTTTTAATAAGCAAAACCCTTGGTTAGTTGAGAAAAGTCCGTGTAAAGAAAAATTCGAGTTATCTCGTATTCGAGTTTAACGGCCGTTACTGCAGATCTAAATTTGTTATTGTTATTAATTTTTTTCTTCTTCTTCTTTCATTTATCTAGGAAATAAAAATAAAACTTAATAAGCTAAGTAAAACTTTATACCTGTGAAATCTTAAACAACTGATATATTTTAGTTAAATTATATAAATAAAAAACAAAAGCTATAGATTAAATCATGTTTGCTTTTAAATAAAAAAATACAATTTTATGCTTAGCTACCTCCATTTAAATTCTAATAAAAGGCGCTGAATCTGTTTAACAGCGCTCTAACTATTTGTTGCAAAGCTATATATTGAAACAAGTTTTTTTACATTCTGTATTTTAAGAATTTTATCGGAATATAAATGTGAATAAATAAATGGCAAACAAGAAACACAGCCTCTTTATAAATAAAATATAAACGCATAAATTGAAACAAAAAGGAAAAATTTTGTTTAAAATTCTTTACTTTTGATAAAATCTTTAAAAAGAGTTTGATAGATGTCATTTTGTATCACTGAAGGTTTGTCTTTTAAGACATTAACACATAAACTAGTTTTACTATGTTAGGAAGGCCGAATACAAAAATATGTTCAATATGTAAAAAGATTACTTCTCCTCTAAATATATTTGATGAAATTTGCTGCAGTCTCTCAACTAAACAAAACGGAGCCTTGTTCTTATTATATACATTACGATTCTTAGACTCAAATTATTTATAATTTTTTTGATCGAATTATACAATACCAAAAAATCTAAATGTTTATGTAAGGAAAATGGTTCGACTTTGCTGGAATTTTGGTTCTTTCAAATCAGATTCCGGCAAGATGGGATGAGACCAAAAAATTATGAGATTTTATATTTCCCTTTTAGATTAGCATCCCATTTTTCTCATTTATTCCCATTCTGGTTTTTATACAAGCAACTTGTAAGTGTCTATGTCTTTTTCCTTAAAGTTAAATAGCAACTGTAAATGTTTAATGCCTGAGATTTGTCAGAAAAAAGCTTCTCAAATGCTTCTATTAATTTCATCTTTTGCATTATGACGCGACTATAAATTCAACACGATACCCTTTTTGGCATATTTGTAAAAAAATTTAATAAATATTATTTTAACATTCGTGTTTATAGCCTTGACGATGTTTTATTATCAAAAAATTCTTACTTAATTTACTGTTACTATTGATTACATTTATACTCCAGAACATTTTAATACAAGAAGTATTTGAGAGAAGCAAAGGCTAGGTTTAGGATGAGATGTGAGGTGAGTAATATTAGTGAGAGGGAAGTCGGTGATCGGGAAAGATCATAGTTGGTGAATAAGGAGGAGGCAGAAGATGTATCGTTGGTCAAGAGTGCCAAGTATTAGAGCAGATTTAACAGGTTCAGATTAGTTTTTGTTAAATAATGTTTTAGCCTTCTTTTTTTTTAATGTAGAGTTTCTGCTCTGTAAGTTAAGTTATTCAAAACAGCATTGCTTGTTAGCGGTACAGAAAATTAAGCCCAGTATTCTTCTAAATTTATAAAGGTTTCTTCTCAAAATTTTCAAATTGGGAATACACAAATTTTCATTGATTTTAAGCTTAAAACCCTTTGTATTGAATTTACCTTTCTAATAAATTTCTATGTAATTAATACTGAGGTTCTTTTAAGACTCTTTGTGCTAATAAGCTAAATAAATACTGAGGTTATCTGATCTAAACTGCGATAATTCGTTTATGGTTGTAGTATTTTTATTTTGAAATCTTGTCAGTAAATAATAAATCCTGTATATATTTAACCTGATATAGCCCTTCCTTTTTCAAGATTCCTTGCGTGTGTTGTTTAATAAAGCCATGTTGGGAAATCAAATCTAATTTTTTTTTATTAAATAATTTATATATAAATCCTATAGAGGTGTTCCATGTATAACGTTAATAATTTTATTGTTGCATATTCTGTAGCTTAAAACTCAAATTTTTTTTTTCTTTATTTATAGCGTCATCGAAATGTATCTCGACATATTCATCTTATTGTATCTTGCTAATAATTACGAATGCACTAAAGAAAAGTAGGTTTACTAATATTTAAAAATATATATCAAAAAATTTATTCTGGCTATATCAAGTATTTCTTAGCGATCATGTAATCTCTCAAGTATATAGTTTAATTGTTGCACCGTATTCTTCCGCCCACGGTTTTCCTTACCGGTATTTTAAGCCCACTTATAGGCCCACTCCTTTTTTAGGTTTTATTTAGAAAGAAAGAGAAAACAAAAGTTTTTTAAAATGCTTATTTTTTTCTTTTTTTATAATTTTTCTTATTTTCTTCTTATGTATTTTTGCTGCATAAACATATTATATGCAGGGGGTAGTTCAACGCAGCCATCAGGAATCCAAGTGCCTTCTGGCGCTCGACGCTTCTTTACATTCATTATAGCTTTCATTGAGAGTATTTGCCATTTCTTCATTATTTGGTGTAGAACCTCAGCCAAAGGTTCTGGCATATGTCGTAAAATTATTTCCTTTTTTTGTCCTATTTTAGTTCTTTACCACGAAACAAAACCTTTATAGCGTTTTTGCTATACTTATTGTCTTCTTCTATCATGCATGATAACTCTTCATTTACCGTATACTTGTATTCATAGACATGATGTCATTTAATTCTCGAGTTAAGTTTTGCAACATTGAAAGATAACATTGTAGATTTTACCGCTGATCTTATTTTTTTTGCTTCCTATTAATTGATTCTTCTTTTTGTCCTTTTTTCAGGGTAATAAGGCAGATTTAAAATAAATATCAATGTTCAAAACTGTTCCAGCAGCCAGCAACTTTATTTTGAACAAAAATTTTTTTTAACTTCTTTATAAATAGTCAGACTAAATATATTGCTAAAAACACTTGATGAGGGAACTTAATTAGGTTGTTAGAAGCTTTGTTAAGTATGTTTATATTTCTTATGACATTTAGAATTTACACGGACGAAGCAATACGCGTTATGTTAAACCAAGTACTTTTTGATTATGATCAGCGGCTACGACCTGATTATCTCGGTAACCGTTAAATTTTTTTACTATTTTTTTCTTTTTTTTTGTCGAAAAATATCTTGAAACACATTGTTTTATAAGTGAAAAAAGTGCAACTAGGAAACCATCAAGAAATAATAATATTTTGAATACGTTTTAGGTGAAGCCACAGAAGTATTAGTCGACGCTACAATACTATCTTTCACTAATCTGGATGCAATTAAAATGGTAAGCTGGGAATTAGCTACTCAGTAAGGCATTTTTAACCTCACTACTAATTGCAGTTAATTTTTAACCTCAATCCTTTAGTTTTTAAGTTTTTTTTTAGTTTTTACAACGATCATTTACTGTTCTTAAAATACAGAAAAATTTAAAATTGAAAGTTGCCAACTTATGTTGTATATAAACAAAAATGAAATAAGAAAAGAAATTACTTTTGAAAAATTTTAAAGTAAGTCTTGTCAAAATTGAATATATTGTTTTCCCTTCACCAAACTCCGAGGTAATATTGCCAGGTAAATGGGTCAACATTGAAGCACAGAGTTAAGGAAAATAATCAAAAACTAGCTGTATACCCGCCAAGATTTGGCTAATTGGTGCACACAGTATTTTAGGATATGGCAACCTCAAAATGGAGTTTAGAAATAAATAAAGACAATTATATAAAAACTTTATATAAACAAATATTACCTTTACGCAAAAAAGAAAAGAAGCAGAAGTGAATTTATTTGTTGTTTTTAGACATATGTATTTCAAGGTAAAATATATTGAATTTGGTTCCTTTTTGGTAAAGCTTCTCTCAGATCAAAATTATAACAGATCTCTTTTTTAGATGTATACAGTTGATATGTTTTTCCGACAACGTTGGCGTGACCATCGATTAAAACACAACATGACTGAACCTCTTACAATCATAGTTGGAACAAAACATCCGGCAGATATTATTTGGACTCCGGATACTGTTTTTATAAACTCAGTTTTTAGCAGGCTGCATCATGTGACCGTTAATAATCACAAAATTGATATCGCTCCAGATGGAAATGTATTCTGGGGGACAAGGTGAGATCTTAACAAGGAAGTTTATGACACCAATGATATTTTTGTTTTTGTGCCTTAAACGTATCAGTGGTTATGCAGATATGGCAAACCCTTTACCATCATAAAAATGCATGAACAAACATCTAAAAAATATGGTAGTTAGTCTCGTAAGCGGATGAGAATCCTCAAATACGAAAAATCTTTTATCATCACAAAGCTGATATAAATCGGCTTTCAGAAAATCTAGATTTAATCTGCTTAGGTTTCGCTTATTAACTAGAATTTGTTATTGGCATTATTTGAAAAAAAATTAATTTAATCAAATAAATTTTAATATATATTTATTGCTCAATGAATACTTTTACTTTATAGAGTGACTGTATCACCAAAGTGTTACTTAAATTTAATGGCGTATCCAATGGATGTGCAGATGTGTCAATTTGAATTAGTTAGCTGTAAGTATTAGTTCATCGAAGTTTGATGTAATTTTAATAATCTTAGATTTTTAACGAGGTGAATTACCCCAAGGTAACTTTTAATCGTGGAGTTTTTTTTGGTTTGAATATTTTTACGATTTAGAATCAACAAATAAGTGCATACTTTTAATCAGACTTGTCACAAAATCATCATAAAAGCAGTAGATAGAAAGTTTGTGAAGAAATTTATACGAGATTTGCGTCAGGGATTGCAATTAAATCTGTGAAATTACATTTATTTCATTGAAAATACTCTAACTCCTCTTCTGATAGTAATGCTTTATTTCTTTTTGATACTTTGGTTAGCAATCATCCTAAAATAAGGGAATTTTGATACTTTGGTTAGCAATCATCCTAAAATAATGGGAATTTGGCATGTATTTACTTAGCAGTAAAATACTAAGTCGTATAAAAACAATCTTACTTTTAGATACTTATAGTTCAAGACATTTGAGGTATAAATGGAAAACGAATCCTGGGGTGCACATATTAGACACCCAAATGGCTCAGTTTAGGCTCAAGAAATTTAAGACTAAAGAAGAAGAAAAATTGTATGTCGCTGGTGAGTCGTTATTACTACAAAAAATTACAATTGCAATAAGGAATTGTGGCATTATCAATGTTACAAGTGTTTATTAAAATTCAAATAAAATTGTATTTAATTCAATGTTTTTATAATGTACTAACAAGGAGTAATCCCACATAGTCGTCGGTGCTCCAACACCTTTGCGCTTTTCAGCTCATTTAAGATTTAAACATTTTTGAGTAAAGAACAAATATTTTTGAGACAGCATTTAAAGGTAGGAATTTGACGCTTGTCCATACAGAGTAACCATCATTGATTAATTTATTAGGGAAGATCTAAAATTGGGTCCTAACAGATAAGTCATATGCTTTAAGTCTTTCATAATTCAACTGGTGATCGCAATAAGAACGACTGCAATTGAATGGTAGACAGAAAAGACAACAATACTTAGAAGACTAATAGGCCAATATATGAAAGAATCACATCGATCATCATCGGTCGATCTCCAGATTTTTTAACACTGGCATACATAGAAATAATTGATATCAGTATTTTAAAACAGGTAATGGGTGATTAGAGCCATCTAGATTCGAGTTCAATGAAAGCATTTGAAGAAAATGCCCATTTACATGGGGGTTAATAAGATGTTTAGAATTAGTTATTACCTATTAGAATTAGTTACGCACTTATATTAAATCGGACCTTGAGGAATTTGCTGGTTTTTATTACTACTACGTGTGCAGTAATGAACAAGGGTAGAAAACTACATTACTATTCATTTTTGTGAGGGGCGAAAATGTAAATTTTATTGGAGGACCAGTTAAAGATTAGGGATGCAGCTTTGGTGGAGTGGAATTGAATGAAATTTTCTGAAGCGGAATCAGCGAAGATAGAAAGTTTTCCTAGTCAGCCAGTTCATGGAAACTGAGATAGCATAGAGATCGGATGAACCTAAAAGGGGTAGGTAAATTTTAGAACAGAAGTAAGAAATGAATGCGAGGACAAAGCTAAGCGAATTATCAACTTGGTTAGAATTTTCAGAGTTACGAGAAGAGTACGGTATGGTCTGATAAATTTTGTAGGAGAAAATGTATTCGGCAGATGAGCAAGAACGTTGTCTTTCTATTGGCAAGCCAATAAATTATTTCCACAGAAAAATACTAAGATGACACAGATCTGTGCAAAGCATGGTTACAATAAATTTAGAATTTTAAAACTATATTTTGCAGGTCAAGCTTTCCTTTCTTAAACAGGTCCTTTAATTCAAGATATGACATTTTATGACTTTCTGATATGTTGACAGTTTTTTTTTGTTATATACTGTTTAGGGAGATTTACAATGTTAACGGGTGTTTTTTAGGGAACTTTACAGTGTTAACGGGTATTTTCCAGTTTGAGCGGCTTATGGGATTCGCTGTTCTTCAAATATATGTTCCATCGACAGCAATTGTCTGTGTATCTTGGGTTTCCTTATGGATTGAAAGACAAGCCACACCTGCGAGAGTTGGTAAGTTTATTTTCTCTCAGTGAATTTTATTGAAACATGCTTTTGGCGGCTTTGTAGAATTATGGTGAGATTTTTAAAAAATTCATACTCTAATTCTACAGCCAGTTTTATGGAAAAACAGTTTGAATTTAGGAATAGTGTAGAAAAAGTTCGAAATTCTAGTATTGAGCAATGTAGACCAGCTGAAATCAGTATGCGCAACTGCCGAGACCTAACAAGGACGAAAAGCATCCTGTACTCTGAATGAAATCTGAAAAACTGAAAATCCCACTTTTTTTTTTAAATTCATATTTATACGCTTATGGTTTTGAGCTATTATATTAGTTGCATTCCTCTTTTTTTTCGATTGATTCTGTCAAATTTTTCCAATTTTCTGAGGCCAAAACAGTTTTTTAAATATACCTTTTTTTTTTAATTTTTTTATTAAATCTGTTTTTAGATTGAATTATATATCTTATTTTGGTAGTTGATTTTCGGTAAAAATAAATTATTCGTTGTGTCACATGTCTTAAAACGACTGATGATACTGTACTGTGAAATCGTCTTTATTCTTGAAATATACTTGCGCATGCAAATATTTATAAAGTCACATAGGTTTGCATGTTATATCCAGTCTATGCTTTTAGAAACTCTCTAATAAGCTCAAACCGGTTTTCCTATTTTTAATCACATCAAATTTTTTAAAAGTCGAAATAGATAATTTTGACGACGGTACGGCTTTGAGACAAATACTCAATAAATATTGCATTAGAAAAAATTTTAAGAAAAGATAAATATAAAACCATGGGCTATATGTTTTTGTTTTTTTTTTTCATTTGTTGATAGTGACCCAAACTAATATGACATTGGTGACTTGGTGGCAGTGGGCCAGCTTACTTTAGAATAAACTTTTTCAAAATTTGATTAAAAAATCTTCTTGCTATTAGACATTTGAATTAGCTGATGTTGTTCAATATGGAATCGGAAGCCGTTGACACAAACCATGGTAAAATATTAAACAATTTTATTCAAGTCCAACCAGTCTTTTTCAATTGCTACTAACTAAGCTATGTTTCTCTTTATTTTTAAATGTGCTTAATTACACGTAGAATAATAAATGCATATATATTTTAATAACTTCCTTACATTTTAGCACTTTGTATAACAACATTGCTTACAATTTCTACTATCTGGTCATCAGTGAATTCGCAGTTGCCTCGTGTAAATTATGTGAAAGCGATTGACGTATATTTAATGACATCATTCTGTTGTGTTATATTTACACTAGTTGAATATACTATTGTTCTCAATGCTCCTATAGTTCTTGATATGTTTCGAGAAAGGAAAAAAAAGAAATTGAAAAAACTTAAGGTAAACTTTTTCGAGAATAACAATCTTTATAGTTCACAGGTTGGGAGTACATCTTTGAGAAAATTCTGTATGTTGGTGATAAGCAACCATCATAAATATTTATAATGAGCTGTTTTTCAGATAAATTTCTATAAAACTCATTATATATCTATAATCATTCTAAATTTAGGTTTGATTTACCCCTGCTTTATACCACAGTGAAGTTTTCGTTTAATGTATATTTATAAGTAGGTGTTTATTTTCTATTGTAAAAAAGAATGTATTAAAAAAAAAAAAAAAAAGGAAATATTAATAATAAATAGAAATTGTGCTAATCAATAAAGTTTGATATGGATAAATAAATTGTAAAAAAATTTCACCAAAAAGATTTATTGTATGAACCGATAATTTGCAAACTAATTAAAAAAAGAAAAAAATTCTATCAGCTGAATCGAAGAACGGTAAAGTACAAAACTATAACTATTTTTATATCTTTACATGTATTTTAGTTCAAAACTTAGAGAGGATGTTCTTAATATCTTTCTCAAATTTTATTATTTCAGATTTTAATCAATGTAGTACTACTACTACTCCCACAACTCCTATTACGTAATAAACTCAATAAGTGACCAAAACTATAACCAAAAATTTTGAAAAGCGCCAAATTTAAACATCAATATGTATTTTGATTTTTATGATATTGCAGGGAGGTGAGAAGCGTCTACTATTGAGCACCTCTTTACAAGTATTGCCAAATCATAAATCTGTAAATACACTCGTTTTGAGAGGAGAAAAGAAAGAAACAACGAAAGAAGAAATGGTCAAGATAGAAGATGAGAAGGAAAAAGAAAAGAAATTAAAAAAGAAAATTGACGAAGAAAATGAGCGAATTTCAATGAAAATTGAGCAATTTGCTCGTATTTTCTTTCCAGTAACTTACATTATATTTAATATATTTTATTGGACAATATATATCTCGCACGAACATCCTGATATTTCCAACTGACTAATGCATGATAGAGGCTTAATGGCATATTGTAACTCAAACGAACGAGCGATTATAATAAAAATCTTATGCAAGATAATTTTAGGAATTCAATTGATGAAAAGCAACTTACTCTTTTTCAGTATGTAGCTATAATAAAACAGAAGCATGGCATAGCTACCATAGCATGTATTTGGTATAGTATTGACGTTGCAAATTGTCACAGCATTCGGTTTTAACCTGGACATATTTTTATACGAGAAAATACTAGAAACAAATTTAGGTGCTAATTTGTGTTCAAATTTTTAATACAAAACACCCAAATCCTTTAAGTTCTTGTTGCAAAATATTCCTTTGTAAAAAACGATAAACACAGCCTTCCAGTACACATGTGTATTGGAAGGCTGTGTTTAATGGTCTGCGTCTTTTGCAAGAATTTTGTTAGATCTAGATAAAAAATCACTCAGTCGACATCAATTTCAGCTTCCCTTTTAAGGCGTGTTCCCGAGAGATTTCGATAATATAAAAAGATTGATTAATCCATTAGATCCATCATTCTGATTTAAGGATCGTTTCTATTTCAAAATTTTCTTATGGTTCGTTCCACCCTATACTTTTTTTTTCAATGCATAAAGCTTATAAGCATATTGGTACTTAAAATACCTAAAACATAAAGCATAACAAAAACCTGAGAAAAAATTCTTAATTATTTTTCGGAAATCAATCTATCAGAACAAAAGAGTGTAATAATAAGCAACAAAAGACGCCCTGGAAATATTACATAGTATTGCAATGAAAGCAAATATAACAAACAGATCAAATGTAACCATAGCATTGTTAATTTATTTACTTCGGAATTTTTTTATCTAATTTATCAAAAGCATTGTATAATATAAGGACCAGATTTTACATGTTACAGCCATTTTCAAACTAAAAGCAAAGCAAATTTGTGAAATGCTTGGAAATAAATAATCTTAAGAATTTATTGAGGCTCAAGTCATCAAAATTTGAAGCATACTCGAGGCTGAATCAAATTTACATGATTTCTTGAATAGATTTCTGTCTCTTTCTCACGAAATGAAGAAAAATGGCTAAAAACTAAAAAAAAAATTTATATCTTGTGTATTGAACATTTTATAATAAGATAAACACCTTTCATAGCATGATTCTAAATGAACACCATGAATTCCCTCGACAAAATTTTCTGGAATCGTAGAATAATAGTCATGACGCAAATGAGAACATTCTTCTTTCTATCTGTTTGCTTTTAATTTCTTTATCCAATCATTGTCGGTTTCAAATAGTTATTTCACGCTGCTGTATTGTATTTGATTGTAATAATAAACAATAAATTCAAGAGAAATCCCAGAAAAGCGACGAGATTTTGGAAAGAAAAGTGAAAATTAGTATTTATGTCTAAAGTCCCTAACAGTCACATAATGATTATTAAGCAACGAAGATTTAGACTAATTTTTCTAATTTTTCTGGCAGTAACAAATTTTTTTTGTAGCATTTTTGTATTTCATGGCTCAAAAATTATATAAAGGTGATATAT